>JZKD02S2080036.1:362813-389955 GCA_000966675.3 Picea glauca | reverse complement strand
TCCTTCTAGAAGCGGAAGCTTCTATTAGGTCTTATTACATTGGACTTATTCTTCCTTATTGCTAGGCCTTATTAATATTGACCTTTATTACATGGAAATATATTATTCTACCTACATGAGGGGTTAGGTCCCTAACAAGTCCTCCCCCTTAAAAACAACCTTGTCCTCAAGGATAGAGATGGAGAAATTGTTGCAGAATGGTAGTTGGTTCCAGAAGAGTTGTATCTTTCCACTGGACTAACACTTCCTTGATGGTTCACTGACGCAGCCGAAGCTCACGCTGGTCCAAAAATGCTTGTGGTTGTATCCAAATGGAGCCTTCTTCGTCCAACTGAGGAAGGTTGGTTTGAGTTTGGCACTTAGTTCCAATCACCTTCTTTAAGTATGAAACATGAAAAAAATGATGGAGCTTAGAATGACTGGGAAAAGCTAACTGATAGGAAACCTGATCTAGGTGGATATTAGTGGCCACCCACCTTTTCCAATTGGCTCAAAGCATGTTTCTGGCAATTTTGGTAATTTACTATTTTTAGCAGTTTTTCGGGTCCTGAAACTTCTAGAGTTGTTTTGAGGCCCTAAATGACGTTTTTTGGGAAAACAGGGAGCAAACTAGAAGTTCCTTCCACGTTGCTCACACAAAAATTGTAGTCCTCAATTAGATATTTCTAACGAGGTATTGAGCGCGTCAAATGAAGATCGTATGCAAAAGTTATGACCCTGGGAAGTTGATGTACTAACTTACCCAAACGGGGCCCACATGACTTTTGACGCTTCATCTCCTAGGGTTAGGTTTTTGGATGCCTAGGGTTTTTGAAATTCCTGTTTATTTTAAAAAGGCCTTCAGATCCTCATTGTAACCATCTTCTTGTGAATGAGCGCACTCGTCACATCTCTTCTTAGAGATAAGCCGTCACCATTCCAACAAGCTTGTTTTCCGCTGCATTTTACAGTTTCAGCTTATTTCCTTATTGAATAGAAAACCAGTTTTGTTGTATCTCTATTATTTTGTGTTAAGAACCTATTAATAATCTGCAGTCATTTCATTCTACTCATAAAATCCAGATCAGTGGTATTAGAGTGGTTTGCTCCTTGTCATCTTAATGCATGTCCCCAACGAGGTCGGAGTACAAAGAGTTGGGTCTCGAGCTTGTTATCGCACAATTTGTATTTTAGTTCACGAGCTATAGGATAGAGGACAAACTGGCATAACATGAACCTTCCCCACCCAATGCCACCTCAATGGGGAGGTTATTTCTTTTTAGGGAGGTTAGCCCAGAGGAGACGTCCCCAGTAACCTGGGGTTTGAAGAGGCAAAGGATACAAGGTCAAGTGTTAAGATTTCCCTCCTCGCAAGTTACCACTAGTATCAGATAGTTCGGCTAATCAGCCAAGAAAATAAGTGTAGTCCTTGTTGAAAACACCTACCCGAAACAAGATAATAACAACACAATATGTATATTTGCAGGCTATAACTCAAAGGGTTAGTACTTCTTTAACTATCTGATTTCATTCAATAATAATTATAATAGATACAAGATGAAAGTCAGCGTTCTGTTATTTAGCCTATGAAAGATCATTAATTCATCAATATCTACCAAATGACCAAGCCTACAGTATATCCAATCAGTAATTTGTTCAGTAAATGCTAGATGTCATCATTCAATTGCTTATTATTACACCTTTGCTGCGTCAAGATGAGATATTCACTATGACGTCAGCCATTATTTTGTTAGTAATGTTAGTTAGGGTTTTAAAAGATGGTTTTGCACACTAAAGGCTCAACGTTGGATATCTAACCAGTGCCCTAGGGTATATGGAGTCAAAAGAAAGGGAACAAGGTCTCGGGAGGATTAAAACTTAGAGACTGGAAGGTAGGGTTCTATGGTGCTGCAATGGCAGGGCCCTAGAATCAAAACCCTAAGGGAAAGAGGCTCACTTCGATGTTGCTTAAGCAAGACCTCATGCTCTTTCCTCCTTCTCTAAATAAACTTGGCAAAACGGCTAGCTCAAAGAATAAATTTAAGGGAGAAAGTGTTGCAAAGGCAAGGCCTTCAAACCCTAGAAGGTGAAACCCTAGGTGTAGTCCAACTAGGCCTAGGGTGTCTCCTCTTTTCAACCTATAACTTCAACTCTAGCTCAGAAAAAAGAAAGAAAAGTGTAGCTACGACCAAGCTATATCTTCTTTTTTCAATGGCTGAAAAGTATTTCTCAACAAGGGGACAATTTGCAATGACCTACTTGTGTGCTTGCTACCTAGGGTTTTAAAATCAACAAATTTATAAGAAAATTCAAGAATACTAACCTAAAACCATTCAATAAAGAAGTTTTGCAGGAAAAACACTTACATATCATGAAGAAAAGAACATGCAAACCCTAGTTGTAAACCTTCCATGAGATAAATTCCATAAATGCCAAGAGAAATCCTCCTTCAAGAGTAACGCCTCACTTTGAAACACCAAAAATACCCAAGTAGGGCGCAAGAAATAGTATCTCACAAGAGAGTGAGTTGTGTTATGTCCAAATGAGGGAAAAACATCCTCAATATATATCATTCCATGACCTTTAATTTACAAAATAGGTCATTAAAACAACCGACAAGGATGACTACAAAATTTACACTGTTTTTACATTAATTGCTAAGTAAAAGACAAACAATGTGCAAAAGGTGGGACATCAAGCCCTTCTGAGGGAGATGCTGGCCCTTTTTGGGCATGTCCAACATCCAGAAGTCAGACGTTATCCCTTTTAGGGCTCCTCCAAGCTGGCACACATGCCAGTAACCCATCAAACTGCCACACGCTCAAGGTGACGTCCAGACCTCCTGGGTGACGTCTTGTCCATCGAGAGGAAAATGTTCCATCTGAAGTGGGTCATTCCCCCTAGGCTGGGCTCAGCCAAAGTGTCCTGGGTGGAACATCCTTCTTTTCTTCATGTGCAAAGGCTCATCATAACACTGTCCTGTCTCTGCCACTGATAGGATCCCAACAACCATCTGATGGGATATTCAGCCCCATGGAGGTCCGAGCTAATCATCTCCCCATGTGTACCGGTCCACTAGTACCTGTCCGTCGGGCATGGTCCTGCACATAAAAAACTTCGCCCTCCATGGGCTCATTAGTCCTCGAGATCATAGCAATGTCAATCATATTTCATCATTAATTTTATCAAATACATGCATAAAACCCCTAGCATATCCTCTAATAGCTCAAAGATATTACATTGATCTACTATACAAAGCTGAAGAAAAAGACAAGGCAACCTATTGGGCTAGTATCTATAAGAAGAGGAAAGTTTCCAAAGGACATTATTCAAGCCATGTAAGATGAAGTGGTATGGTCTAAGGATGTGCAGTCATAGTGAAGACCAGGGGTAGGTATTATCCGTGGGTGCCTTTGTAGGAGGCAAGTTGTACCTGTAATGGATGCAGTTTTTTCCAAGCCCCTTTATTTGCCTTTATTCTTTTTTTATTTATTACTTTTTTCTTTCTTTTTGCTTCAAGGTCTGACCAGAGGACATTTCCTTGGCGTGGTGACCAAAGATGATAGTGTTACCCTCTAGTATTTTCGCAGAAATGATAAGGCTGGCTCGTGATGAGACCCCCTTTCCCTTGGCCATGTAACCAAGGGTCATTTCCCTGGCGTGGTAACCAGATAATGGAAATGTCATAACGCTAGATACTTATGAACATAATGGGTCGAAACATGATGAGACCTCCCATCCTCTTGGTTAAGTCTTGTTTTATTATTTTTCCTCGGGTCCCTTTTGTTCTTATCGAGAGGCCTTTTATTGCATTTCTCGGGGATCCCTGGGCGATGCATCTCTAAGTTTTATTTCCTATGGATTTTATCTTTTACCAGCTTCTTTTACCTCCTAGGCCTTTAGCCCCTTCTTCCCACAAGACAAAGTGTAACCCCTCAAATAGGTCATCCTAATGCCCAAACTAGAGGAATGGGATGGATGTATGGGAGGTAAGATGTAAAATGATAATATGGTGGGAGCAGACGATGGCTCTTCAAATCCCCCTTGGTGGCTAACCAAAACCTATGGGTACAATCTTGCTAGGGCACCTCGTTAATCCCCCCAACAATGGTCAAGTGGGTTAGTGTAAGATCCAAGCAGTTGTCAGAAATTTAAAGAACCTGATGCATATATCTGAAAGTTATAATGATAAAAAATGACACATACCATGATACCTGGACCAATTACCTCATGGAGCAAGAGTCTTCTCTGAAGCAAGTCCAAGCCGATGGTGATGGATGCTGTTACTGCTGACAGGAAAAGTTTGATGAAGAGGAAGAAGGATGGGCCCTCCAGGGCCACGCTTAGGTCAATCATGCTCTCGGTACTCCATGTCTAGGACCTATGGGCCTTGAGACATGATCTCCTAGTTATCCCTAGAAATGGGGGATAACATCTGGCTCCAACTCGGGGACATGTGCTTACCGTAGAGCGCATGAGAACCTCAACATCTTTGGCATAAACCTGCAGACCTACTCACACTCGAATAGGGCATCGACAATAAAGGTCGGGTGGTATTGCCACCTCGCAAATATAATATATGTATATGTAGTAGTCATAAATGCGAATAGAAAGTGAAATACTTACTTGTACTTACCTGTTGGTTGTATGCTTGGTGTAGTCAAACAACCAATGAAGCCAATCCAGTAACGTTCCTTGATACCTGCCTTTGTGCTTCATGATAAACTAGAACAGTTCTAAACTAAGCACAAAAATTACATGGGTTAGAACATATATTATATAATTGGAAGTCATAAGGTATAACTCATGGAGGTGGGTGGGAGGGATAGAATCCTGCCAAGTGCATCTTTGAGGAAAATATTCAATCCACTTCAAGAATAGGTCATGAGAAATGTGAAGTTCAGAAAACTGACTCAAAGGGCTTGCAAACTGGCTACCTAGGACATCCTCACGTTCTGAAGTCAAAGAAAGGATTGACAAAGATCTAGTAGATGACTGGCAAACTATAAAGGGAAAGTTGAAAAATGACTGAAACATGAATTACCCAACCAACCCTTGGAGTTCAGGGTTCGCCTAAGAGGAAACTCAACATTAAAAATATACTTCCCAAACACACCTTTAATGGACAAGCATGGTAAAGTAACAACATGTGGCTGGAGTGAAAAGCCATGAGAGACTTTCCTTAGGCAAACAATGTTCTCACTCATATCAAAATCTGATCAGATAGGTGATTGACAATCATCTTCACAAAATAAATCCAAATGCTTAGAAGAACAGTCATCAAAGTCCTCAAGGTATGACCGAAAATCATCAAGAAAATAATGTACTAGGTCATCCTTGGTCTTTTGGAAGATATGGGTAAAAACCTCATCTCCTTGTTGCCACTGGTCAAAAGTAATCTGTTGTGGTAATTGCAAGGGAAACATATGAAGATGACTTTTTATGTCATAGATGGGATCTATATCATAACTGGATGCATCCCATCTACGTCTCCCAACACGTATGAACTCGTTGAAATCAGCTATGTCAGTATCAATATCATAGCATGGAGGAGTCGAAACATCCAATACTTTTGTACTCTCTGCGTCATAAGGTAAAGAACCACTAAAAACTTGGAAGGGGGAGTATTTTACCTCGCTTACTCCTTCCTGTGCAAGAGCTTCAAGTATTTGGATAGCTTCATCAGGTGGAAGATTTGCCTCTATACCTTCAATCTTGAGACATAGGGGATCTAGCTTATCCAAGGGTTCCACTCCTTCTTCATTGTCTGAGTCATAGAACAAGGTATTATCAAAAGAATGAAAATGACTTACCTCATTCTCTTCATCTTGTGCAGGAGGGACAGGATCTTGGAGAGCTTCATCAGACTGACGAGCGATTACTGGTGCTTCATCCTCATAATTCACGTTTCTGGTTATATCTTCATTGCATTCTATTGGATTATGGGAGAGGTTTTGCTCCTCTTCGAGGGGTTGAAAATGGTCTTTATAAACCTCATCTCTTATATCAGAGGATTCTTGGTATTGATCATAATAATCTCTCCTGAGATCTTCTACAATCTCAGTGGTGAATCCCCTGTGGTGTAAGGTTACCATGAGGTTTTGAAGGACATCTTCATATGTTTGGAAATCTGGCTTAGTAAGGTCTATAAACGTACTGATGAGGTGTATGAAAGATGATATACCCATGTTCTTGCAACAAATCTTAAAACGATTTTGTAAGTATGATGGCAGAGTGAGAAAGAACAACTTTATAAGAGCATCCTCTCCTCCCAACTTTATCTCTCTCAAATACTCCAAAAAATTTACCATGTGAGGAAGTGGGAGACCCAAAAATGTTGGAGAGTTGTCTAGCCATTTTGTATCAAAGTAATTTGGGTATCCTTGAAAACCTCTAAAATCAATACTCGGATATATCTATTCCCAGTGTGCCATGATCCCATAACTTGAAAATATCACAGAAAGTAATGTGGCACCCTAAGAAATATTAGTGGAGTCACCAGATAGTTTTCCTGAAACTACCAAAGAAAAGGGGAATAAAGTTTAGTGGAGTCGCCAGGTAAGCTTGTAAGAGAAAAGGTCTTTGAGGCAAGGCTTACCAAATGATATGTCATTGAGGAAGATTAACTTAGTGTTCCCTGACAACAGTGCCAAAATGTTATCGCACAGTTTGTATTTTAGGTCACAGGCTATAGGATAGAGGACAAACTGGCGTAACGGGAACCTTCCCCACCCAATGTCACCTCAATGGGGAGGTTCTTTCTGTTTAGGGAGGTTAGCCCAGGGGAGACGTCCCTGGTAACCTAGGGTTTGAAGAGGCAAAGGATACAAGTTCAAGTGTTAATATTTCCCTCCTCCCAGGTTACCATCAGTATCAAATAGTCCGGCTGATCAGCCAATAAAAGAAGTGTAGTCCCTGTTGAAAACACCTGCCCGAAACAAGATAATAACAACACAATATGTATATTTGTAGGATATAACTCAAAGGGTTAGTACTTCTTTAACTATCTGATTTCATTCAATAAGCAATATAATATATACAAGATGAAAGTCAATGTTTTGTTATTTAGCCTATGAAAGATCATCAATTCATCAATATCTACCAAATGAACAAGCCTACAGTATATCCAATAATTAATTTTTTCAGTAAATGCTTGACGTCATCATTCAATTGCTTATTATTACACCTTTGTTGTGTCAAGATGAGATATTAACTATGACGTCAACCTTTATTTTGTTAGTAGTGTTAGTTAGGGTTTTGAATTTAGGGTTTTAAAAGATGGTTTTGCACACTAAAGGCTCAATGTTGGAGATCTAACCAGTGCCCTAGGGTATATGGAGTCAAAAGCAAGGGCACAAGGTCTCGGGAGGATTAAAACTTAGAGACTGGAAGGTAGGGTTCTATGGTGCTGCAATGGCAGGGCCCTAGAATCAAAACCCTCTGGGAAAGAGGCTCACTCCGGTGTTGCTTAAGCAAGGTTTCATGCTCTTTCCTCCTTCTCTAAATAAACTTGGCAAAACGGCTAGCTCAAAGAATAAATTTAAGGGAGAAAGTGTTGCAAAGGCAAGGCCTTCAAACCCTAGAAGGTGAAACCCTAGGTGTAGTCCAACTAGGCCTAGGGCGTCTCCTCTTTTCAACCTATAACTTCAACGCTAGCTCAGAAAAAAGAAAGAAAAGTGTAGCTATGGCTAGGCTATATCTTCTTTTTTCAATGGATGAAAAGTATTTCTCAACAAGGGGACATGTAACAATGACCTACTTGTGTGCTTTCTACCGAGGGTTTTAAAATCAACAAATTTATAAGCAAATGCAAGAATACTAACCTACAACCATTCAATCAAGAAGTTTTGCAGGAAAAACACTTACATATCATGAAGAAAATCACATGCAAACCCTAGTTGTAAACCTTCCATGAGAGAAATGCCATAAATGCCAAGAGAAATCCTTTTTCAAGAGTAGCACCTCACTTTAAAACACAAAAACTACCCAAGTAGGGCACAAGAAATAGTATCTCACAAGAGAGTGAGTTGTGTTATGTCTAAATGAGGGAAAAACATCCTCAATATATATCATTCCATGACCTTTAATTTACAAAATAGGTCATTAAAACAATCAACAAGGCTGACTGCAAAATATACACTGTTTTTACATTAACTACTAAGTAAAAGACACAAAATGAGAAAAAGGTGGGACGTCAAGCCCTTCTGATGGAGACGCTGGCCCTTTTTGGGCATGTCCAACATCCAGAAGTCAGACGTTATCCCTTTTAGGGCTCCTCCAAGATGCCACATGTTCCAGTAACCCATAAAACTGCCACACGCTCAAGGTGACGTCCATACCTCCTGGGTGACGTCCTGTCCATCGAGAGGAAAACATTCCATCTAAAGTGGGTCATCCCCCCTAGGCTGGGCTCAGCCAAAGTTTCCTGGGTGGAATGTCCTTCTTTTCTTCATGTGCAAAGGCTCATCATAACACTGTCCTGTCTCTGCCACTGATAGGATCCCAACAACCATCTGATGGGCTCTTCAACCCCATGGAGGTTCGAGCTAATCATCTCCCCATGTGTACCGATCCATTGGTACCTGTCCATTGGGCATGGTCTTGCACATCAAAAACTTCGCCCTCCATGGGCTCATTAGTCCTCGAGATCATAGAAATGTGAATCATATTTCATCATTAATTTTATCAAATACATGCATAAAAACCCTAGCATATCCTCTAATAGCTCAAAGATAGTACACTGATCTACTATACGAAGTTGAAGAAAAAGACAAGGCAACCTATTGGGCCAGTATCCATAAGAAGAGGAAAGTTTCCAAAGGACATTATTCAAGCCATGTAACATGAGGTGGTATGGTCTAAGGATGCCTAGTCATAGTGAAGACCAGGGGTAGATATTGTCCGTGGGTGCCTTTGTAGGAGGCGAGTTGTACCTGTCATGGATGCAATTTTTTCCAAGCCCCTTTTTTTCCCTTTATTATTTCTTTATTTATTAATTTTTTCTTTATTTTTTCTTCAATGTCTGACCAGAGGACATTGCCTTGGCGTGGTGACTAGTGCTGACAGTGTTAGCCATGAGTATTTTCGCAGAAAAGAAAAGATTGGCTCGTGATGAGACTGCCTTTCCCTTGGCCATGTAACGAAGGGTCATTGCCCTGGAGTGGTAACCAGATAATGGAAATGTCATACTGCTAGATACTTATGAACATAATGGGCCAGCTCGTGATGAGACCTCCCATCCTCTTTGTTAGGTCTTTTTTTTTTTTCGGGTCCCTTTTGTTCTTATCGAGAGGCCTTTTATTGCCTTTCTCGAGGATCCCTAGGCGATGCATATCTAGGTTTTATTTCCTATGGATTTTATCTTTTACCAGCTGCTTTTATCTCCTGACCCTTTAGCCCCTTCTTCCCACAAGACAAAGTGTAACCCCTCAAATAGGTCATCCTAATGCCCGGACTAGGGGATTGGGATGGATGAATGGGAGGTAAGATGTAAAATGATAATATGGTGGGAGCGGACGATGGCTCTTCAAATCCCCCTTGGTGGCTAACCAAAACCTATGGGTACAAGATTGCTAGGGCACCCCGTTAATCCCCCCAACAATGGTCAAGTGGGTTAGTGTAAGATCCAAGACGTTGTCAGAAATGTAAGGAACCTGATGCATATATCTGAAAGTTATAATGATAAAAAATGACACATACCATGATACCTGGACCAATTACCTCATGGAGCAAGAGTCTTCTCCGAAGCAAGTCCAAGCTGATGGTGATGGATGCTACTACTGCTGACAGGACAAGTCTAATGAAGAGGAAGAAGGATGGGCCCTCCAGGGCCACGCTCAGGTCAATCCTGCTCTCGGTACTCCATGTCTAGGACCTGTGGGCCTCGAGACATGATCTCCTAGTTATTCCTAGAAATGGGGGATAACATCTGACTCCAACTCGGGGACATGTGCTCACCGTAGAGCGCATGAGAACCTCAACATCTCTGGCATAAACCTGCAAACCTGCTCACACTCGAATAGGGCATCGACAACTAAGGTGGTGTGGTAATGCCTCCCCGCAAATATAATATATGTATATGTAGTAGTCATAAATGCGAATAGAAAGTGAAATACTTACCTGTACTTACCTGTTGGCTGGATGCTCGGTGTAGTCAAACAACCAATGAAGACAATCCAGTAACGTTCCTTGATACTTGCCTTTGTGCTTCATGATAAACCAGAACAGTGCTAAATTAAGCACAAAAATGACATGGGTTAGAACATATATTATATCATTGGAAGTCATAAGGTCTAACGTATGGAGGCAGGTGGGAGGGATAGAATCCTGCCAAGTGCATCTTTGAGGAAAATATTCAATCCACTTCAAGAATAGGTCATGAGAAATGCAAAGTTCAGAAAACTGACACAAAGGGCCTGCAAACTAGCTACCTAGGACATCCTCATGCTCTGAAGTCAAAGAAGGGATTGACAAAGATCTAGCAGATGACTGGAAAACTATAAACGAAAAGTTGAAAAAATGACTGAAACGTGCAATACCCAACCAACTCTTGGAGTTCAGGGTTTTCCTAAGAGGAAACTCAACATTAAAAATATACTTCCCAAACACACCTTTAATGGACAAGCATGGTAAAGTAACAACAGGTGGTTGGAGTGAAAATCCATGAGAGACTTTCCTTAGGCAAACAATGTTCTCACTCGTATCAAAATCTGAGCAGATAGGTGATTGACAATCATCTTCACAAAATAAATCCAAATGCTCAGAAGAACAGTCATCAAAGTCCTCAAGGTATGAACGAAAATCATTAGGAAAATAAGGTACTGGGTCATCCTTGGTCTTTTGGAAGGTATGGGTAAAAACCTCATCTCCTTGTTACCACTGGTCAAAAGTAATCTGTTGTGGTAATTGCAAGGGCAACATCCGAAGATGACTTTTTATGTCATAGATGGGATCTATATCATAACTGGATGCATCCCATCTACGTCTCCCAACACGTATGAACTCGTCGAAATCAACTATGTCAGTATCAGTATCATAGCATGGAGGAGTTGAAACATCCAATACTTTTGTACTCTCTGCATCATAAGGTAAAGAACCTCTAAAAAATTGGAAGGGGGAGTAGTTTACCTCGCTTACTCCTTCCTGTGCAAGATCTTGAAGTATTTGGATAGCTTCATCAAGTGGAAGATTTGCCTCTATACCTTCAATCTTGAGACATAGGGGATCTAGCTTATCCAAGGGTTCCATTCCTTCTTCATTCTCTGAGTCATAGAACAAGGTATCATCAAAAGAATGAAAATGACTTACCTCATTCTCTTCATCTTGTGCAGGAGGGACAGGATCTTGGAGAGCTTCATCAGATTGAGGAGCGATTACTGGTGGTTCATCCTCATAATTCACGTTTCTGGTTATATCTTCTTTGCATTCTATTGGATTATGGGAGAGGTTTTGCTCCTCTTCGAGGGATTGACAATGGTCTTCATAAACCTCATCTCTTAAATCAGAGGATTCTTGGTATTGATCATAATAAGCTCTCCTGAGATCTTCTACAATCTCAGTGGTGAATCCTTTTTGGTGTAAGATTACCATGAGGTTTTGAAGGACATCTTGATACGTTTGGCAATCTGGATTAGTAAGGTCTATAAACCTACTGATAAGGTGTATGAAATATGATATACTCCTGTTATTGCAACAACTCTTAAAACGATTTTGTAAGTAGGATGGCAGAGTAAGAAAGAACAACTTTATAAGAGCATCCTCTCCTCCAAACTTTATCTCCCTCAAATACTCCAAAAAATTTACTATGTGAGGAGCTGGGAGGCCCAAAAATGTTGGAGAGTTTTCTAGCCATTTTTTATCAAAGTAATTTGGGTATCTTTGAAAACCTCTAAAATCAATACTCAGATACATCTGTTCCGAGTGTGCCATGATCCCATAACTTGAAAATATCACAGAAAGTAATGTGGCACCCTAAGAAATATTAGTGGAGTCGCTAGATAGTTTTCCTGAAACTACCAAAGAAAAGGGGAATAAAGTTTAGTGGAGTCGCCAGGTAAGATTGTAAGAGAAAAGGTCTTTAAGGAAAGTCTTACCAAAGGATATGTCATTGAGGAATATTGATTCAGTGTTCCCCGGCAACAATGCCAAAATGTTATCACACAATTTGTATTTTAGGTCACAGGCTATAGGATAGAGGAAAAACTGACGTAACAAGAACCTTCCCCACCCAATGTCACCTCAATGGGGAGGTTCTTTCTATTTAGGGAGGTTAGCCCAGGGGAGACGTCCCTTGTAACCTGGGGTTAGAAGAGGCAAAGGATACAAGGTCAAGTGTTAATATTTCCCTCCTCGCAGGTTACCACCAGTATCAGATAGTCCGACTAATCAACCAATAAAAGAAGTGTAGTCCCTGTTGAAAACACCTACCTGGAACAAGATAATAACAACACAATATGTATATTTGCGGTCTATAACTCAAAGGGTTAGTACTTCTTTAACTATCTGATTTCTTTCAATAAGCAATATAATAGATACAAGATGAAAGTCAACGTTCTATTATTTAGCCTATGAAAGATCATCAATTCATCAATATCTACCAAATGAACAAGCCTACAATATATCCAATAATTAATTTGTTCAGTAAATTCTTGACGTCATCATTCAATTGCTTATTATTACACCTTTGATGTGTCAAGATGAGATATTCACTATGACGTCAACCTTTATTTTTTTAGTAGTGTTAGTTAGGGTTTTGAATTTAGGGTTTTAAAAGATGGTTTTGCACACTAAAGGCTCAACGTTGGAGATATAACCAGTGCCCTAGGGTATATGGAGTCAAAAGAAAGGGCACAAGGTCTCGGGAGGATTAAAACTTAGAGACTGGAAGGTAGGGTTCTATGGTGCTGCAATGGAAGGGCCCTAGAATCAAAACCCTCTGGGAAAGAGGCTCACTCTGGTGTTGCTTAAGCAAGGTTTCGTGCTCTTTCCTCCTCTAAATAAACTTGGAAAAACGGCTAGCTTAAAGAATAAATTTAAGGGAGAAAGTGTTGCAAAGGCAAGGCCTTCAAACCCTAGAAGGTGAAACCCTAGGTGTAGTCCAACTAGGCCTAGGGAGTCTCCTCTTTTCAACCTATAACTTCAACGCTAGCTCAGAAAAAGGAAAGAAAAGTGTAGCTATGGCTAGGCTATATCTTCTTTTTTCAAAGGCTGAAAAGTATTTCTCAACAAGGGGACATGTAGCAATGACCTACTTGTGTGCTTGCTACCGAGGGTTTTAAAATCAACAAATTTATAAACAAATGCAAGAATACTTACCTACAACCATTCAATCAAGAAGTTTTGCAGGAAAAACACTTACATATCATGAAGAAAAGCACATGCAAACCCTAGTTGTAAACCTTCCATGAGAGAAATGCCATAAATGGTAAGAGAAATCCTCCTTCAAGAGTAGCGCCTCACTTTAAAACACCAAAAATACCCAAGTAGGGTGCAAGAAATAGTATCTCACAAGAGAGTGAGTTGTGTTATGTCCAAATGAGGGAAAAACATCCTCAATATATATCATTCCATGACCTTTAATTTACAAAATAGGTCATTAAAACAACCGACAAGGCTGACTACAAAATTTACACTGTTTTTACATTAATTTCTATGTAAAAGACACGAAATGAGCAAAATGTGGGACGTCAAGCCCTTCTGAGGGAGACGTTGGCCCTTTTTGGGCATGTCTGACATCCAGAAGTCAGATGTTATCCCTTTTAGGGCTCCTCCAATCTGCCACACGTGCCAATAACCCATTAAACTTCCACATGCTCAAGGTGACGTCCAGACCTCCTGGGTGACGTCATGTCCATCGAGAGGAAAATGTTCCATCTGAAGTGGGTCATCCCCCCTAGGCTAGGCTCAGCCAAAGTGTCCTGGGTGGAACGTCCTTCTTTTCTTCATGTGAAAAGGCTCATCATAACACTGTCGTGTCTCTACCACTGATAGGATCCCAACAACCATCTGATGGGGTTTTCAATCCCATGGAGGTTCAAGCTAATCATCTCCCCATGTGTACCGGTCCACTGGTACCTGCCTGTCGGGCATGGTCCTGCACATCAAAAAGTTCACCCTCCATGGGCTCATTAGTCCTCGGGATCATAGCAATGTCAATCATATTTCATCATTAATTTTATCAAATACATGCATAAAACCCCTAGCATATCCTCTAATAGCTCAAATATATTACACGATCTACTATACAAAGCTGAAGAAAAAGACAAGGCAACCTATTGGGCCAGTATCCATAAGAAGAGGAAAGTTTCCAAAGGACATTATTCAAGCCATGTAAGATGAGGTGGTATGGTCTAAGGATGTGCAGTCATAGTGAAGACCAGGGGTAGGTATTGTCCGTGGGTGCCTTTGTAGGAGGCGAGTTGTACCTGTCATGGATGCAGTTTTTTCCAAGCCCCTTTATTTTCCTTTATTCTTTCTTTATTTATTACTTTTTTCTTTCTTTTTTCTTCAAGGTCTTACCAGAGGACACTGCCTTGGCATGGTGACAAGAGCTGACAGTGTTACCCAAAAGTATTTTCGTAGAAATGATAAGGTTGGCTCGTGATGAGACCCCCTTTCCCTTGGCCATGTAACCAAGGGTCATTTCCCTAGTGTGGTAACCAGATAATGGCAATGTCATACCGCTAGATACTTATGAACATAATGGGTCATCTCGTGATGAGACCTCCCATCCTCTCGGTTAGGTCTTGTTTTATTATTTTTCTTTGGGTCCCTTTTGTTCTTATCGAGAGGCCTTTTATTGCCTTTCTCGGGGATCCCTGGGCGATGCACCTCTAGGTTTTATTTCCTATGGCTTTTATCTTTTACCAGCTACTTTTACCTCCTGGGCCTTTAGCCCCTTTTTCCCACAAGACAAAGTGTAACCCCTCAAATAGGTCATCCTAATTCCTGGACTAGGGGAATGGGATGGATGTATGGGAGGTAAGATGTAAAATGATAATATGGTGGGAGCGGACAATGGCTCTTCAAATCCCCCTTAGTGGCTAACCAAAACCTATGGGTACAAGCTTGCTAGGGCACCCCGTTAATCCTCCCAACAATGGTCAAGTGGGTTAGTGTAAGATCCAAACAGTTGTCAGAAATGTAAGGAACCTGATGCATATATCTTAAAGTTATAATGATAAAAACTGACACATACCATGATACCTAGACTAATTACCTCATGGAGCAAGAGTCTTCTCCGAAGCAATTCCAAGCCGATGGTGATGGATGCCGCTACTGCTGACAAGACAAGTCTAATGAAGAGGAAGAAGGATGGGCCCTCCAGGGCCACGCTCAGGTCAATCCTGCTCTCGATACTCCATGTCTAGGACCTATGGGCCTTGAGACATGATCTCCTAGTTATCCCTAGAAATGGGGGATAACATCTGGCTCCAACTCGGGGACATATGCTCACCGTAGAGCACATGAGAACCTCAACATCTCTGGCATAAACCTGTAGACCTTCTCACACTCGAATAGGGCATCGAAAACAAAGGTGGGGTGGTATTGCCACCCCGTAAATATAATATATGTATATGTAGTAGTCATAAATGCGAATAGAAAGTGAAATATGTACCTGTACTTAACTGTTGGTTGGATTCTTGGTGTAGTCAAACAACCAATGAAGCCAATCCAGTAACGTTCCTTGATACCTACCTTTGTGCTTCATGATAAACCAGAACAGTGCTAAATTAAGCACAAAAATGACATGGGTTAGAACATATATTATATCATTGGAAGTCATAAGGTCTAACTCATGGAGGCGGATGGGAGGGATAGAATCCTGCCAAGTGCATCTTTGAGAAAAATATTCAATCCACTTTAAGAATAAGTCATGAGAAATGCGAAGTTCAGAAAACTGACTCAAAGGGCTTGCAAACTGGCTACCTAGGACATCCTCACACTCTGAAGTCAAAGAAGGGACTGACAAAGATCTAGCAGACGACTGGAAAAATATAAAGGGAAAGTTGAAAAAATGACTGAAACGTGCAGTACTCAACCAACCCTTGGAGTTCAGGGTTCGCCTAAGAGGAAACTCAACATTAAAAATATACTTCCCAAACACACCTTTAATGGACAAGCATGGTAAAGTAACAATAGGTGGTTGGAGTGAAAAGCCATGAGAGACTTTTCTTAGGCAAACAATGTTCTCACTCGTATCAAAATCTGAGCAGATAGGGGATTGACAATCATCTTCACAAAATAAATCCAAATGCTCAGAAGAATAGTCATCAAAGTCCTCAAGGTATGACCAAAAATCATCAGGAAAATAAGGTACTGGGTCATCCTTGGTCTTTTGAAAGGTTTGTGTAAAAACCTCATCTCCTTGTTGCCACTGGTCAAAAGTAATTTGTTGTGGTAATTGCAAGGGAAACATCCGATGATGAATTTTTATGTCATAGATGGGATCTATATTATAACTGGATGCATCCCATCTACGTCTCCCAACACGTATGAACTCGTCGAAATCAACTATGTCAGTATCAGTATCATTGCATGAAGGAGTCGAAACATCCAATACTTTTGTACTCTCTGCGTCATAAAGTAAAGAACCACTAAAAAATTGGAAGGGGGAGTAGTTTACCTCGCTTACTCCTTCCTGTGCAAGAGCTTCAAGTATTTGGATAGCTTCATCAGGTGGAAGATTTTCCTCTATACCTTCAATTTTGAGATATAGGGGATCTAGCTTATCCAAGGGTTCCATTCCTTCTTCATTCCTTGAGTCATAGAACAAGGTATCATCAAAAAAATGAAAATGACTTACCTCATTCTCTTCATCTTGTGCAGGAGGGACAGGATCTTGGAGAGCTTCATCAGATTGACGAGCGATTACTGGTGCTTCATCCTCATAATTCACGTTTCTGGTTATATCTTTGTTGCATTCTATTGGATTATGGGAGAGGTTTTGCTCCTCTTTGAGGGGTTGACAATGGTCTTCATAAACCTCATCTCTTATATCAGAGGATTCTTGGTATTGATCATAATAAGCTCTCCTGAGATCTTCTACAATCTTAGTGGCAAATCCTTTGTGGTGTAAGGTTACCATGAGGTTTTGAAGGACATCTTCATACGTTTGGAAATATGGCTTAGTAAGGTCTATAAACGTACTGATGAGGTGTATGAAAGATGATATACCCATGTTCTTGCAACAACTCTTAAAACGATTTTGTAAGTAGGATGGAAGAGTGAGAAAGAACAACTTTATAAGAGCATCCTCTTCTCCCAACTTTATCTCCCTCAAATACTCCAAAACATTTACTATGTGAGGAGTTGGGAGGCCCAAAAATGTTGGAGAGTTGTCTAGCCATTTTGTATCAAAGTAATTTGGGTATCCTTGAAAACCTATAAAATCAATACTCGGATACATCTGTTCCCAGTGTGCCATGATCCCATAACTTGAAAATATCACAGAAAGTAATGTGGCACCCAAAGAAATATTAGTGGAGTCGCCAGATAGTTTTCCTGAAACTACCAAAGAAAAGGGGAATAAAGTTTAGTGGAGTCACTAGGTAATATTGTAAGAGAAAAGGTCTTTGAGGAAAGGCTTACCAAAGGATATGTCGTTGAGGAAGATTGACTCGGTGTTCCCCGACAACGACGCCAAAATGTTATCGCACAGTTTGTATTTTAGGTCACGGGCTATAGGATAGAGGACAATCTGGCGTAACAGGAACCTTCCCCACCCAATGTCACCTCAATGGGGAGGTTCTTTCTGTTTATGGAGGTTAGCCCAGGGGAGACATCCCTGGTAACCTGGGGTTAGAAGAGGCAAAAGATACAAGTTCAAGTGTTAAGCTTTCCCTCCTCGCAGGTTACCACCAGTATCAGATAGTCTGGCTAATCAGCCAATAAAAGAAGTGTAGTCCCTGTTGAAAACACCTGCCCGGAATAAGATAATAACAACACAATATGTATATTAGTGGGCTATAACTCAAAGGGTTAGTACTTCTTTAACTATCTGATTTCATTCAATAAGAAATATAATAGATACAAGATGAATGTCAATGTTCTATTATTTAGCCTATCAAAGATCATCAATTCATCAATATCTACCAAATGACCAAGCCTACAGTATATCCAATTAGTAATTTGTTCAGTAAATGCTTGACGTCATCATTCAACTGCTTATTATTAAACCTTTGCTGCATCAAGATGAGATATTCACTATGACATCAACCTTTATTTTTTTAGTAGTGTTAGTTAGGGTTTTGAATTTAGGGATTTAAAAGATGGTTTTGCACACTAAAGGCTCAACGTTGGAGATCTAACTAGTGCCCTAGGGTATATGGTGTCAAAAGCAAGGGCACAAGGTCTCGGGAGGATTAAAACTTAGATACTGGAAGGTAGGGTTCTATGGTGTTGCAATGGCAGGGCCCTAGAATCAAAACCCTAGGGGAAAGAGGCTCACTTCGGTGTTTCTTAAGCAAGGCTTCGTGCTCACTCCTCCTCCTCTAAATAAACTTGGCAAAATGGCTAGCTCAAAGAATAAATTTAAGGGAGAAAGTGTTGCAAAGGCAAGGCCTTCAAACCCTAGAAGGTGAAACCCTAGGTGTAGTCCAACTAGGCCTAGGGTGTCTTCTCTTTTCAACCTATAACTTCAACGCTAGCTCAGAAAAAAGAAATAAAAGTGTAGCTACGACTAGGCTATATCGTCTTTTTTCAATGGCTGAAAATTATTTCTCAACAAGGGGACATGTAGCAATGACCTACTTGTGTGCTTGCTACGTAGTGTTTTAAAATCAACAAATTTATAAGCAAATGCAAGAATACTAACCTACAACCATTCAATCAAGAAGTTTTGCAGGAAAAACACTTACATATCATGAAGAAAAGCACATGCAAACCCTAGTTGTAAACCTTCCATGAGAGAAATTCCATAAATGCCAAGAGAAATCCTCCTTCAAAAGTAGTGCCTCACTTTAAAACACCAAAAATACCCAAGTAGGGCGTAAGAAATAGTATCTCACAAGAGAGTGAGTTGTGTTATGTCCAAATGAGGGAAAAATGTCCTCAATATATATCATTCCATGACCTTTAATTTACAAAATAGGTCATTAAAACAGTCGACAAGGCTGACTACAAAATTTCCATTGTTTTTACATTAATTGCTAAGTAAAAGACACAAAATGAGCAAAAGGTGGGACGTCAAGCCCTTATGAGCGAGACGTTGGCCCTTTTTGGGCATGTCCAACATCCAGAAGTTAGATGTTAGCCCTTTTAGGGATCCTCCAAGCTGCCACACATGCCAATAACCCATCAAACTGCCACACGCTTAAGGTGACATCCAGACCTCCTGGGTGACGTCCTATCCATCGAGAAGAAAACGTTCCATTTGAAGTGGGTCATCCCCCCTAGGATGGGCTCAGCCAAAGTGTCCTGGGTGGAACATCCTTCTTTTCTTCATGTGCAAAGGATCATTATAACACTGTCCTGTCTCTGCCACTGATAGGATCCCAACAACCATCTGATGGGCTCTTCAACCCCATGGAGGTCCAAGCTAATCATCTCCCCACTAGTACCTATCCGTCGAGCATGGTCTTGCACATCAAAAACTTCTCCCTTCATGGGATCATTAGTCCTCGGGATCATAGCAATGTCAATCATATTTCATCATTAATTTCATCAAATACATGCATAAAACCCCTAGCATATCCTCTAATAGCTCAAAGATATTACATTGATCTACTATACAAAGCTGAAGAAAAAGACAAGGCAACCTATTGGGCCAGTATCCATAAGAAGAGGAAAGTTTCCAAAGGACATTATTCAAGCCATGTAAGATGAGGTGGTATGGTCTAAGGATGTCCAGTCATAGTGAAGACTAGGGGTAGGTATTGTCTGTGGGTGCCTTTGTAGGAGGCGAGTTGTACATGTCATGGATGCAGTTTTTTCCAAGCCCCTTTATTTGCCTTTGTTCTTTATTTATTTATTATTTTTTTCTTTCTTTTTTCTTCAGGGTCTGACTAGAGGACACTGCCTTGCCATGGTGACAAGAGCTGACAGTGTTACCCATGAGTATTTTCGCAGAAATGATAAGTCTGGCTCGTGATGAGACCCCCTTTCCTTTGGCCATGTAACCAAGGGTCATTGCCCTGGCGTGGTAACTAGATAATGGCAATGTCATACCACTACATACTTATGAACATAATGGGCCGTCTTGTGATGAGACCTCCCATCCTCTTGGTTAGGTCTTGTTTTATTATTTTTCTTCGGGTCCCTTTTTTTATTATCAAGAGGCCTTTTATTGCCTTTCTTGGGGATCCCTGGGTGATGCATCTCTAGGTTTTATTTCCTATGGATTTTATCTTTTACCAGCTTCTTTTACCTACTAGGCCTTTAGCCCATTCTTCCCACAAGACAAAGTGTAACCCCTCAAATAGGTCATCCTAATGCCCGGACTAGGGGAATGGGATGGATGTATGGGAGGTAAGATGTAAAATGATAAGATGGTGGGAGCGGACGATGGCTCTTCAAATCCCCCTTGGTGGCTAACCAAAATCTATGGGTACAAGCTTGCTAGGGCACCCCGTTAATCCCCCCAACAATGGTCAAGTGGGTTAGTGTAAGATCCAAGCAGTTGTCAGAAATGTAAGGAACCTGATGCATATATCTGAAAGTTATAATGATAAAAAATGACACATACCATGATACCTGGACCAGTTACCTCATGGAGCGATAGTCTTCTCCGAAGCAAGTCCAGGCCGATGGTGATGGATGCTAGTACTGCTGACATGATAAGTATGATGAAGAGGAAAAAGGATGGGCCATCTAAGGCCATGCTCAGGTCAATCCTGCTCTCGGTACTCCATGTCTAGGACCTGTGGGCCTTGAGATATGATCTCCTATTTATCCCTAGAAATGGGGGATAACATCTGGCTCCAACTCGGGGACATGTGCTCACCGTAGAGCACATGAGAACCTCAACATCTCTGGCATAAACCTGCATACCTGTTCACACTCAAATAGAGCATCGACAACAAAGGTGGGGTGGTATTGCCACCTCGCAAATATAATATATGTATATGCAGTAGTCATAAATGCGAATAGAAAGTGAAATACTTACCTGTAATTACCTGTTGGATGGATGCTTGGTGTAGTCAAACAACCAATGAAGCCAATCCAGTAACGTTATTTAATACCTGCCTTTGTGCTTCATGATAAACTAGAACAATGCTAAACTAAGCACAAAAATGACATGGGTTAGAACATATATTATATCATTGGAAGTCATAAGGTCTAACTCATGGAGGCGGGTGGGAGGGATAGAATCCTTCCTAGTGCATCTTTGAGGAAAATATTCAATCCACTTCAAGAATAGGTCATGATAAATGCGAAGTTCAGAAAACTGACTCAAGGGGCCTACAAACTAGCTACCTAGGACATCCTCATGCTCTGAAGTCAAAGAAGGGATTGACAAAGATCTAGCAGATGACTGGCAAACTATAAAGGGAAAGTTGAAAAAATGAATGAAATGTGCAGTACCCAACTAACCCTTAGAGTTCAGGGTTCGCCTAAGAGGAAAATAAAAATTAAAAATATACTTCCCAAACACACCTTTAATGGACAAGCATGGTAAAGTAACAACAGGTGGTTGGAGTGAAAATCCATGAGAGACTTTCCTTAGGCAAACAATGTTCTCACTCGTATCAAAATCTGAGTAGATAGGTGATTGACAATCATCTTCACTAAATAAATCCAAATGCTCAGAAGAACAATCATCAAATTAATCAAGGTATGACCGAAAATCATCAGGAAAATAAGGTACTGGGTCATCCTTGGTCTTTTGGAAGGTATGGGTAAAAACCTCATCTCCTTGTTGCCACTGGTCAAAAGTAATCTGTTGTGGTAATTGCAAGGGAAACATCCGAAGATGACTTTTTATGTCATAGATGGGATCTATATCATAACTAGATGCATCCCATCTGCCTCTCCCAACACATATGAAATTTTCGAAATCAGCTATGTCAGTATCAGTATCATAGCATGGAGGAGTTGAAACATCCAATACTTTTGTACTCTATGTGTCATAAGGTAAAGAACCACTAAAAAATTGGAAGGGGGAGTAGTTTATCTCACTTACTCCCTCCTGTTCATGAGCTTCAAGTATTTAGATAGCTTCATCAGGTGGAAGATTTGCCTCTATACCTTCAATCTTGAGACATAGGGAATCTAGCTTATCCAAGGGTTCCACTCCTTCTTCATTCTCTGAGTCATAGAACAAGGTATCATCAAAAGAATGAAAATGACTTACCTCATTCTCTTCATCTTGTGTAGGAGGGATAGGATCTTGGAGAGCTTCATCAGACTGAGGAGCGATTACTGGTGCTTCATCCTCATAATTCATGTTTCTGGTTATATCTTCGTTGCATTCTATGGATTATGGGAGAGGTTTTGCTCCTCTTCGAGGGGTTGACAATGGTCTTCATAAACCTCATCTCTTATATAAGAGGATTCTTGGTATTGATCATAATAATCTCTCCTGAGATCTTCTACAATAGCAGTCGTGAATCCTTTGTGGTGTAAAGTTACCATGAGGTTTTGAAGGACATCTTCATACGTTTGGGAATCTGGCTTAGTAAGGTCTATAAACCTACTAATGAGGTGTATGAAAGATGATATACCTCTGTTCTTGCAACAACTCTTAAAATGATTTTGTAAGTAGAATGACAGAGTGAGAAAGAACAACTTTATAAGAGCATCCTCTCCTACCAACTTTATCTCGCTCAAATACTCCAAAAAAATTACGATGTGAGGAGCTGGGAGGCCCAAAAAAATTGGAGAGTTGTCTAGCCATTTTGTATCAAAGTAATTTGGGTATCCTTGAAAACTTATAAAATCAATACTTGGATACATCTGTTCCCAATGTGCCATGATCCCATAACTTGAAAATATCACAGAAAGTAATGTGGCACCCTAAGAAATATTAGTGGAGTCGCCATATAGTTTTCCTGAAACTACCAAAGAAAAGGGGAATAAAGTTTAGTGGAGTCGCTAGGTAAGCTTGTAAGAGAAAACATCGTCAATATATATCATTCCATGACCTTTAATTTACAAAATAGGTCATGAAAATAGCTGACAAGGATGACTACAAAATTTACACTGTTTTTACATTAACTGCTAAGTAAAAGACACAAAATGAGAAAAAGGTGGGACGTCAAGCCCTTCTGAGGGAGACGTTGACCCTTTTTGGGCATGTCCAACATCCATAAGTCAGACATTAGCCCTTTTAGGGCTCCTCCACGCTGCCACACATGCCAGTAACCCATCAAACTACCACACGCTCAAGTTGACGTCCAAACCTCCTGGGTGACATCCTGTTCATCGAGAGGAAAACGTTCCATCTGAAGTGGGTCATCCCCCCTAGGCTGGGCTCAGCCAAAGTGTCCTGGGTGGAACATCCTTCTTTTCTTCATGTGCAAAGGCTCATCATAACACTGTCCTTTCTCTGCCACTGATAGGATCCCAACAACCATCTGATGGGCTCTTCAGCCCCATGGAGGTCCGAGCTAATCATCTCCCCATGTGTACCGATCCACTAGTACCTGTCCATCGGGCATGGTCCTGCACATCAAAAACTTCACCCTCCATGGGCTCATTAGTCCTCGGGATCATAGAAATGTCAATCATATTTCATCATTAATTTTATCAAATACATGCATAAAACCCCTAGCATATCCTCTAATAGCTCAAAGATATTACACTGATCTACTATACAAAGCGGAAGAAAAAGACAAGGCAACCTATTGGGCCAGTATCCATAAGAAGAGGAAAGTTTCCAAAGGAAATTATTCAAGCCATGTAACATGAGGTGGTATGGTCTAAGGATGTGCAGTCATAGTGAAGACCAGGGGTAGGTATTGTCCGTGGGTGCCTTTGTAGGAGGCGAGATGTACCTGTCATGGATGTAGTTTTTTCCAAGCCCCTTTATTTGCCTTTATTATTTATTTATTTATTACTTTTTTCTTTCTTTTTTCTTCAAGGTATGACTAGAAGAAACTGCCTTGTCATGGGGACCAGAGCTGACATTTTTACCCACGAGTATTTTCGCAGAAATGATAAGGATGTCTTGTGATGAGACCCCCTTTCCCTTGGCCATGTAACCAAGGGTCATTGCCCCGGCGTGGTAACCAGATAATGGCAATGTCATACCACTAGATACTTATGAACATAATGGGCCAGTTCATGATGAGACTTCCCATCCTCTCGGTTAGGTCTTGTTTTATTATTTTTCTTCGGGTCCCTTTTGTTCTTATCGAGAGGCCTTTTATTGCCTTTCTCGTGGATCCCTGGGCGATGCATCTCTAGGTTTTATTTCCTATGGCTTTTATCTTTTACCATTTTCTTTTACCTCCTAGGCATTTAGCCCCTTCTTCCCACAAGACAAAGTGTAACCCCTCAAATAGGTCATCCTAATGCCCATACTAGGTGAATGGGATGGATGTATGGGAGGTAATATGTAAAATGATAATATGTTGAGAGCGGACGATGGCTCTTCAAATCCCCTTTGGTGGCTAACCAAAACCTATGGGTACAAGCTTGCTAGGGCACCCTGTTAATCCCCCCAACAACGGTCAAGTGGGTTAGTGTAAGATCCAAGCAGTCTTCAGAAATGTAATGAACCTGATGCATATATCTGAAAGTTATAATGATAAAAAATGACACATACCATGATACCTGGACCAATTACCTCATGGAGCAAGAGTCTTCTCCGAAGCAAGTCCAAGCCGATGGTGATGAATGCTTCTACTGCTGACAGGACAAGTATGATGAAGAGGAAGAAGGATGGGCCCTCCAGGGCCAATCTCAAGTCAATCCTACTCTCGGTACTCCATGTCTAAGACCTGTGGGCCTCGAGACATGATCTCCTAGTTATCCCTAGAAATGGGGGATAATAGAGCTTGTTTCTCTTGAGGAAAATATCTCTCGCATTCCCAAGCGACCTCTCATGGAAGGAGAAAAGAAAGATGACGAGACAAGATATCCTTTCAAACTGTTGATTAAGGAAGCCCTCACGCAACAGAGGAACGAGATGATGGATAGTTTTGCGCAAATCCTTCGGTGGCTACCAATAAGTGACACATCTTCTTTGAGTGGAGGTGCCGCCCCCTTCAAGGTACAAATAAACTTTGATATTCCTATATTTGAAGGTAAGATAGACACAGATGTTGTAGACAAGTGGTTGAATCTATTAGAAGGGTATTTTTCTGTCCATAACTTTTCGAATAGAGAAAATATTATTTTTGCACTCCTCAAAGTTGTTCCCCGTGTCAAATATTGGTGGGAAACTTTCGGTGAGAAAAAGGAAACAGAGGAACCCTCATTATTTATAGTCACGACCACCTGGGAATCCTTCACAGATTCTATTAAGGAACAATATGACCATGTCGGAAGTTATGATGAATTGTATACCAAATGGACCACACTGCGACAAGAAAGAGACCAAGCAGTGTCAGATTTCACAAATATCTTCCATACCTTACGCACCAAGCTAGGTATCAAAGATTCAGAGTGAAATCTGGTGCTCAAGTATCGCGGTGCTCTGCATAGATACATCCAAACTGAAATGGAATTTCTGGACATCTCATCTTTGGGTGTGGCCTATCGATATGCCATCAAAATCAAGCAAAAGCTCAAACAAAAGATGTGACAATTCGGGCCTGGGAACCCCTCACAACAAAAGCTAGGAAATGGCAGTCCCAACCCACAGAACAAAGGACAGATCAAAGATGGACAGTATCAGGACAACTAGTCCAAGCTGCAAGAAAATAAGGACACCAGAAAGACAAAGAAAGATACCGGGAAATGGTGTGACTTCCATAAGATCCCTTGACATAACACTGCTGGTTGTTTCTCAAAGCAGTCACTGGTGGACGAAGTGAAAGCCTCTGAAACAGATGTCGGTTGTGACTCTGAGTCAGAACCAGAAAGGGGAAGACAGATCATTGACATGGAACCTAGCGCCACCATTTCTACCACCAAGCTCCAGCCTTGTGAACCAGACGAGCCAAAAGAAGGAGAGCGCCTCTTCCATTCATAGATGTGGGTAAAAGGCACCTTGTTGCACTTCATCATTGATAGCGATAGCCATAAGAACCTCATCTCAGCAGAGGTCATCAAGTGGTTGGCCCTACAAAAAACATAGCACCCACAACCCTACACCATTGGTTGGCTCCGCCAAGGAAGCGATCTTCGCGTCAGCCAACAGTGTCGATTGTCATACGACATCAAGCCCTTCAAAGACAAGGTATTGTGTGATGTTTCTCCTCTCGAAGTTTGTGATGTTCTTTTGGGCCAACCTTATTTATGGAAACATCATGTTGTGTATGAGTCTAGGCCTCGTAGTGTTATTATTACTTTGAATAGGAAATTGTACAGGATACCCGTGGCAGTCCCACCTAGTGCTATTTCCTTGATCTTTGCTAAGTAATGCAGGAAGGTCATATCTACGACGGGGAAGTTTTTCCTCTTTATGATTCTCTCTCATAATGAGTGAAAGATCACAACCACATCCATGGAATCCATGGTAGACCTCTCCACATAGCATAAGCAAGTAGATAAGGTCATGGAAGAATACTCGGATATCTTCTCCTCACCTACCGGGGTACCTCTGCACTGCCAGGTCACGCACCCCATTGATATGACCCCCATCACACCACTGCCCAATGGGACAGTCTATCATTGCTCTCTATTATAGAATGAGGAGATCAAGTGACAGATCCAAGAACTTATCCACAATGGGCACATCCATCTCATCTCATCACCTTGCGAGACCACAATCATGCTAGTACAAAAGAAATATGGAACCTGGTGACTCTGCATTGATTACCGATCTCTGAATAAAATCACAGTCAGAAATCGGTACCCAATTCCCCAAATCAACAACCTCCTTGATCAACTCACAGGGGCCCGTTGACCGCCCATTTAGAAACGGTGGTCAACTCATGTACCATGAAGTATTCATCTATGTTGAAGACATTATTGGTTCTACTTGGGTATCTGATACCCCAACACTTAAATTTTTGTAAATGGAATTTCCGCACCCCTGCGTGGGTTAATAATGTAATAAGTCTGCATGGATCATAGTTAGGTCAGGTACCTTGGGTGATCCATCAGGGGAGTTCCT
>JZKD02S2080036.1:325183-350422 GCA_000966675.3 Picea glauca | reverse complement strand
CCTCACCTCATTATTAAGAGTCATTAGGATTATTTCTTCATAGGCTCAAATATATTAATGACCCAACCTTGGGATGGTGGAGATATCCTTACTTTGATCCTTGTTCTTCTAAAAAAAATTCCGCTTGTACCTTTTGGGGCATAGACAATGTCCATATTTGGAGGCCTCTACTCTACAATTTGTGATATCTCCATTGATTGTATTCCTCCCTCTCATGAATTCTTTGGATGATCCTCCTTGCCTCCTACCATTAAAGGCAAGATTATTAGGGTGATTAGGGAAGAAATCCATATTTTATCCAAGTGAGTTGTGTTTCTTTCTCTCAACCTATTAGACCCAAGATAGATTTCTACTTAGAACATTTGTTAAAATCACTAATGGTATTATCGCTCTCTTAGGTTTTTCACAACAACATTTGTCACATGATCTTAGTATCCCTCTAGGCTAGTTGAGGGTGCATTCTCACTAGCTATAAGTTAAAATAAAACACCATATTCGTTGAGAAGAAGGAACTTATAGACTATGCAAACAACATCTTTTGCCATTTTGATCCAATTTCAAACCATAATGTTTTCCCTCCTCATCATTTTGATTTATAAATATCACAAGGTATGATGGATTTCATTTTAAATCTTTTCTTGTTTATATGATTAATTTAGGGAAGGGTTTATGAAATTATTTGTGATTTTTAGTGATTACTAAGAGTTGTTTACCAGAATGCATGTCATGAATAAATTTAACTAAAATATTCTGTAGCATGTGTCCCCATCTCATACTCAACATGAACATGACCGAAGATAGAAGTGGTTTCAAGTAATTGTAGCAACTTGAAGAGTACAGGTCAAACTTTTGTTTGCAAACTTCAAAGCTCTGTTTGTTGGTATTTTGAATTTACACTAGAATAGACAAATTTCTTTTGAGTCATTCGAATGGATATGTTTATCTTTAAATATAATTTAGAAGTTAATGTGGATTTGATTCAGTCAATTTAGGAATCTTGTTTCATACATACAGTACACAGTGCTTCACAAGTTTATAGAACCCCAGGTTGATAAATTGAATGAACTAGTGGATTCAACTTACCCCTGTCCTTTAGGAAAGGTAATTAAAATCACTCTCATTTTTTACGTCGTTGTCGAGGAGGCACTAAGGAGCTTGGATACTTGTTTTACATTGATTTAGGAGACAACACATGATTAGGATATTATCGTAGGGAATTTTGACAAACCCTTTGCTAACCTCCATCATAAGTGTTATGCATTGTGACATACTAAGATGCATGAGAAGAATTAGAGATGCCCAAGGACATTTTTCATGGTGTAGTAGGAGCCACCCACAACATTAAAACACTGGTAAGAAAAATTGTAGGAGGAAACCCATAGGATATTTCAGAAGCGCAACCATCATATTAAACAAATTGCATCCAATACAACAACTAGCCATCGCCAATTTGATTCTACATCATGTTATCCCCAACTCCTAAAGATAACTAAGGAGATGATGTCTCGAGGCCCTCATGTTGCAGACATGGAGTAACAAGAGACAACTTGACCAACAATGTCCACTTTCACAGATATAATCCCTCTTCAACACCATAGTTATAGATTCATCATGAGGGTATCCACCACACCATATTGCTTTCAGAGGACACTAGATCTTCCTCCATGAGGTACAAGCCAGGTATTACAGTGAGTGTCATTTCAATATTTGAGGCATTTGGGTTTGTTGCATTTAAAACTTCTTTTGATTATGTAACACATGCCTGGAAATTATTTTCTTTGCCAGGTTTCACCTTGGTTGTTGACATTGTGACCTAGTAAATTATCACCCTTAGGGATTGGTTTGCTACTGGGAGGTCCCCTTCAAAATTCATTGTGATATTTCTGACCATAATTGTCACTTTCCATACTTTTCCCCCCTGTCTCCTTATCTTTTGGGTTTTCGAGCGTACTGACCCAAGAAGGGGTTGCCCCTCATTTCATGGGAAGAAGGGGATGAAGGCCCAGAGGGGAGATGGTTGGAAAAAGATAAAAGTATAATTATGAACCTTCCAGATGCTCTCCCAAAGAGGTCTTGAGAGAAATGAAACGCTTCTCCTCAAAAATCAAATACCTGCAAAAGAAAACACATAACATAAATGCCCCACTTGATTGAGGGATTTACACAAAGTGCATTACAAGCTAGACTATAACCCCATGGCACTATGAGTACTTCTCCCTTCAAGTGAAACTTTGGTACTGGCCCCAAGATAATCGATTCACCCTGGGGAGTACCCAATGTTTGGACCTTAATTAATTAATGTAAATGAATGGGCTTGGAAAAAGAATGCATTGAAAATGAAGGTGCAACACACCCTCTACAAAGGCACCCATAAATGAGACACTATGATCCATTGTATGTCATGAACCCCATTTCCAAGAGAATTTCCCCCATCCATATCATATTTTCCACATTTCTTAGAAATGGGTTCCACTCAGGAAACACTCCTTGACCTAGGGGACGATTCACCCAATAGGTCATCATGATGCATTTGACTTGAGATACTTGGAGGGTGTATTCATTGTCTTTGCAGAACCTTGTTTGGTGAACAGATTTGGAAGAACAAGCCTAGCTTGGGCTTCCTTTGGGTTTGAATCCCACTGGTTGGATACCATGGATCACACTCCATATGGCGAGGACAACCTTTGGAGGCTTGGGAGATTCCTTGGAGGACCTCAACCATGCCCCTACTAGACCAACGATTTTCCTTTGGAGGTCAAACGTCACACTTTGAGGCCTTGATGCCATGCATGGGTTAAGGTTTGGTGGTGATGAGGACACATGACATCATTTGATGAGGAAAAACACCTTGAATTGGTGGAAAGGGCCCTAGCACCTTGAAAGAATTCCTTTGTAGGCCCAACATTTCATCCCCAACCTCAATGACTTGCCAAATATGCCAAAATGTTTCCCTAAAGGGTTGACATCATGCTTTTTATAGGGTTTCTATTATGAAAAATCAAATTTTAAATTGTAAAGGGGAAAAGTAAGGGTTGTTGTCCCCTTACTTTGTGGTTTACCCTAGGTTTTGTGGACAAACTCTTATTAGATGTTTTTGTATAAATATCGATCATTTCTATCTCATTTGATATAGCTCTCCCATTGTGAGAAGACTACATTGGCTGAAGTTTGCACCCTACTTGGGAAATTATCTCTATCTCTCTTGGTTATATTATCTTGTGATCATTTGTATTATGTTATTGGATTTATGGATGATGTGCTAGCTCTCTTGAAGACTTGTTCTTGCTTTATGGTGGATTTTCCTTGGTGAATTAAGGTTTGATCTTGTTAATGCTTCAACTAGGTAAGTATTTCATGTTCATTGCTCTCTTTTCTTGGTTGTAAGGTTAATGTGATGATCTCTTGGGGAGTATAAGGGCATACAATCCTCTCCAAGTCCATTATAATTGGTTGGAATAATCTATTGTGAAAAGGATACTATGAGGAGTAAAAGGGATTACAACCCCAAGGAAGTAACTCATTCAACTTGTTTAATCAAGAGACTCCATTTTCCCAATAGAAAGACACTTGTTTTCATGCATTGGAGAAATAAATTATTGCATTGGTAATTGTAAAAGGTTGAAATATAATTTTTTTTTTAAGTGGAACTTAACCTATATGTTATACATGTCTCTAAGCCACTAAAACATCTCATTTGGCCAAGAAAGTCTTTATGTTGTTGCAAATTTAATCTACAACCATTATGTTGAAATATTGTAGCTTCAAAGAATATTCTAATTATATTTGAGTTATTATCTTATAGATCAAATCCCCTTTTGTATATTGATCATGTTGGGTCCTGTATAAGACCAAATCCCTTTTTGTGGATTGGTCAAACCATATTTATATGGTGGTATTTGTAAAGTCCCCCCCTAGGGTTTAGAAAGTATTTTTAACCACTCTTGGAAGAATTCGGCCCTACTAAGTGAAGAGACATAACCCTATCACCTCCTCAACTAGTATTTATAAGTGAGGATGGAACCTCACTTGCTCATTCACTCACTCACACTTCTAGGGCACATCTTTTGAAGGAAGTTCTAGTTGCAAGAAGGAGAAGAGAGGTGCATGCTCAGTCCTAGTTTGTTCTTGGTGGTTTGGTTTTAGTCTTGGCATTGTATTGGAAATCTATTATTGAATAAGTTCTTGTTGGGTTTTCTCCCCCATGAGGGTTTCCCAGGAAAAAATGATGTTTACCTTGTGATTGTGTTTCTTTCAATGATCCTCTTTATGATGTTGTTTTGGAAATGCATTCAATGCTCTAGTAAATTGAAAATAACCTAATAAAATCTTTAAACTTAACATGGTATCAGAGCTTGACTGAATAGAGCACCTTTCACTAGGTATATAAAAATGTCATTGTTGTGGTACAAGGAAATTAGGGATTTTTATTGGAGAGGAATTGCTAACTAAAAACTATATAGGGAAGTGTGCCTTACCCTAGCGCATCCTTTGGAATCTTGAGCTCACCTTTTCAGTGGCTAGATTCTCTAGAAAGTCAAACCCTAGTTTTGACTGGTACCAGAAAACCAGAACCAGTAGCAAAAGTACCAGTCCAAATTTGTGCAGGTCAAGTTTCAAGGAGTAAATATTGGAATTTTTCGAAACAGTAAGCTCAAGCCAACTTGCCTCATCCCAGTGCATCTCCTGGTAAGTTCAGATTCATTTTCTGCGCACTTTCATTTTCTAGTCATTTTCCTAGCTCCAGCTCAAGATGTCTGCAAGCACCAAGCTTGTTGACAAGTTAGTGTTTATTTTTCACTAGTCTAGGCTCAAGCATGAAGTTTATTTCAATTTTAGAATTTTACTTTAACCATAGACAATTGCAGTTAAACTATAAACAATTTGTTGCAGTAACCAAGATCACAAGAAGAAATACCATGCACAAGTACACAAGAAGTATCCTGGGAAACCCTTCTCAAAAAGGGAAGAAAACCCATCCAATACTTTTCTATATTCTTCAAGAGAAATACCTCCCACACCATAAACCTAACACACAAAAGGGTGCTTACTAAACCAAGAAGACTAGCGCCCAAGAGAGATGTGCACTTCAGCCCTAGAACAAGTACTTGCTGAAATTTCCAAACTCACATGTGTGTTGTGTTTCCTCAATGTGGAAATCACCTTTATTTATATTATACTAGACACACCAAAAGAGGTGTCTATTGGCACAACAACACCGACCTCAATAACTCAAAATATAATTAATAATTACCATATTAATTATCTTTTACATTAATTATTTTTTACTTTATGGTGGGGCCGACCTGTACCCTTTACATCACAATTAGGGTTACAGGTAAGTCTGACTCTTAGATAATATAGCAAGGGATCTCATACACCCACTAGTGCTCAACCACTAGTGGCACGTCCACCTGTTCTCAACCACAGGGATGTCCAGTTCAATAAATCTTTATCTCACTATGTCTCACAGGAGAATCATCAGGATACACACTCAATAGTGCTTAGCCACTAGGATCACGTCCACCTGTGCTCAGCCACGGGAACGTCCTACTCAATAGATCTCTATCTCATTGAGTCTCACAAGAGAATCATCTAGAGTATCACATCATCTCAACTCTCTTCATAGAGGAGAACAATAAACCCATCACATGGGCTCCTTCACCCCTCATAGGGGTACACATCATTTCATCTCAAATGATACACCCATCTCATGGGAACACAACGTTTCATCTCCATCTTAGAAATAATGACACACCCAACTCATGGGAATCTTTCCTAGATAGGGGAACAAAAAATTCCATGTCTTTCTTAGAGAGGAACTACACACCCATCTCATGGGCTCTCTCTTAGGCCGACTCACTCAGTCTGTGTCCTGGAGGATGTCTCGCGCAACTGTAATCATCACCACTCCCTCTCAGCTAGGGAGGCATTCTCCATCATTCCAAGTCTCTCATGGAAGTACTCAAACTTCATCTTGGAAATAATCATCAACACTCCCTCTCAACTAGGGAGGCATTCTCCACTAGGCCAAGTCTCTCGCAGAAGTACTCAAACTTCATCTTGGCAAGCGGTTTGGTGAAGATATCTGCAACATGCTCATGGGTAGGAAGATATTGCATGTGTAATTCTTTCCTCTGCACCATGTCTCTGATATAATGATATTTTATCACAATGTGTTTCGATCTATCATGAAACACAGGGTTCTCAAATAGCTTCACACAACTTTGGTTATCACAATGAATAATGATAGGATCCATCTCATGATCAAATAAATTTGTCTGAAGCTTGTGAATCCACACTGCTTCACGGAATGCCACATTGAATGCTATATACTCTACTTCTGCTATACTTAAGGCCATAGAGCTCTGTTTCATGCTGCACCATAAAACCATGGCAGAACCCAAGGTAAAAAAACAACTGGATGTGCTCTTCCGGTCCACTTCGCTCCCTACCCAATCTACATCGGCATGTCCCTAAAATCTCAAGTCTACACTAGAGGCATATCTCAGGCCACATCCAACTGTGCCTCAGAGGTATCTCAATTGCTATCCAATGAGTCTGTCTCGACTGACTCATGAAATGACTAAGTACATTCATTGCATAACATATATCAATTCTAGTGTTAACCAAATACATCAGTGATCCTCTCAGTTGTGGATCAATCTCGCTTGAATCAATAGGAGCATAATATATTTTCTTCAACTCCGTTACCATTGGTGTAGGCATGGATTTGCACTATGTCATACCAAACTTCTTCAATATATCCACTGTATATTTTCCTTGACTCAGGAAAATCCCATCAGTTCTCTACCATACTTCTAGTACCAAGAAGTAGTGCATCATACCTAGATCCTTCATCTTGAAGTCAGAAGTCAATGCTCGCTTACATTCAACAATAACTCTTTCTGAACCGGTGAGGAATGAATCATCCACATACATGACCAAGATCAAGAACTCGTCATCAACAATATGATAACATAGGTTTGGATCAACAACACTCTTGTTGAAGCCCAAACTCATCAAGAATTCACCCATCTTCTCATACCAAGCACGAGGTGTCTGCTTTAGTCCATACATGAATTTCTTCAACCTGTACACATGACATTTCTCATTGTTTATCACGAATTCCTATGGTTGCTCGATATAAACTTCTTCCTCAATCGCATCATTGATAAAGGTTGTCTTTACATCCATCTCATGTAGTTTCCAACTCATGGATGATAATACAGATGGAAGTGTATCGGGCTACTGGATCAAATGTCTCATCATAGACAACTGCCTCTATTTGTGAGAATTTTTTGGCTACAAATATCTCTTTGTATTTCTCAACACTTCCATCAGTTGCATGCTTGATCTTATAGATCCACTTGGAATTCAATACAGACTTCCCTTTTGGTCTCAGAACAATATCTCATACATCATTCTTCAAGATAGACTGATATTATTCTGTCATGGCATCTTTCCATACCTACTCACCTATAGCTTCTCCATGAAAAGAAGGTTCATAATCAATGATGTGGCTCATGGCTGAAAGGTAGCTCAAAAATCTCTTTGGTCTCTTGCTCTCTTGGGATGTGCCTTGAGGGGTTGTATGTCCCTTTGCCTCCTGCAGAGTTTGTCAAGCCCAGGCAGGCCTTTTATGCCCTACTGCAATATCTCTGGGCATATCAACTAGAGAAACTAGATCAACTGGAACAACTGAATCAACTGGAATAATGTATGTCTCCATATGAACTGTTGAATGGGGAGAAGGTATTGTCACACTGTCAATATCCATATGAGATTCTTTGGATCTTTGAAAGGCTATCTCTTCTTCAAAGGTAACATCTATGCTTATCTTAATCTATATCTAACTAGAGATGTAGATCTGATATGCCATTGAATATTACGGTATCCCACAAATGTACCCTTTCTCCATGAAGGGTCTATCTTGGATCTCTTCTCTTTGTGTACATTAAAATATACTCGTCACCCAAATATCTTGAAGTGTCCAATCTCAGGCTTCACTCCAGTGAAGGCTTCTTCTGGAGTTATGTTCTTCAATATCCGGTGAGGACTCTTGTTCTAAACATATATTGTTTTCATGCATGCTTATGCCCACATAATCATATGAAGAATCTCATCATGCATCATTGCTTTGGTTGCCTCAATGATGGTTTTGTTCTTCCTCCTTCTCAAATATTTTTGACTCCCTCTGAGTCAAGTGACTCCCTCTGAAATCAAGTGACTTCCTATGAAGTCCAAAGGATAAACATCTTCCTTTGTTGTTAACATGTTTGGAACAAGAAAACAAACGAAAGGAAACAAAACAAGAATATCTTCTAGAGGAGAATAATGAGAACACATCTAGAATCAAAACAATTTAAGGATTATTGTCACAACTACAATGCCTACTTGTAGTGTAGAAAACTTAGAAATGTAGGTTAGAGGCATGATAATTAAAACAATCAAAACTGGAGTCTTCACTTCCAATGTGTTGTTCCTCTAAATGCACTGAGATCCCTCTAGATCCATGATTTTAGCAAAGGTTCCTTCCTCCTTCAAGTACCCTCATGATAATGATACAAATAATATATACAAGTGCATACCTGAGGGTGATGATATTATTTCTCCAATGGCACCTAGATGATCTTTGTCCTCTAACATCTTCATGAAGAAGGTAGCCACAGTGTCACCTTTTTTCATCTTGTTATTTTGAGGTTGTCCCTTCAATGTAAGAGCTTGAGTAGATAATTGTCTTCCTTGCCTTGACGTCATATTCCTTCCTTTCTTCCTTCTATTCATTGGTAGCTATCTCTGGTAAACCTTTTTGTATCATCCACAATAAGTCTTCCTCTTCAAGGGTGACCTGAAGTATTGACTTCCAGAAATTGAAGTTACTTGATCCATCAAGCCTATCTTCCACCAAGGTTTTGTTCACCATATTTTCAGATTCTTCACAAACCCTTGAGAACGAGGCTAGAAAACCTAACGGCTAGGCTAGGATATCAACCTTAGGATTTTTTGGGATTATGAATACCAATAATAATCCTTAAGAGAGTCACAGGAAAACTAGTGAGCTGAAAATCTCTTTCGATGAGCTACTAAACCCTAAAACCAAAAATATGTAGAAAATTGTGAAACCCTAGAAACCCTAGGGCCAAAAATACAAAATGCTTGGAAATGCAATATGAGACTTGTTGGACGTGCGCTGAAGGAGTTCGTACACTCCTGTCCAATTTTCATCCCCAAAGAAGAGGGTCGCATGGATTTTCTGGAAACCCTAGAAGGGTCGTACAGTTTTGCAAAAGTGGGAGGATGACTGGTAGATGCTTGTGCAATGGGTTCTTCAAGACCTAAGATTTGATTCCATGTTGATTTTTCACTAGGCTAGGCTCAAGTATGAAGTGTATTTCAATTTTAGCATTTTACTTGAACCATAGACAATTGCAGTTAAACTATAAACAATTTGTTGTAGTAACCAAGATCCCAAGAAGAAATACCATGCACAAGTACACAAGAAGTATCCTGGGAAACCCTTCTCAAAAAGGGAAGAAAACCCAACCAATACTTTGCTATATTCTTTAAGAGAAATACCTCCCACACCATAAACCTAGCACACAAAAGGGTGCTCACTAAACCAAGAAGACTAGCGCCCAAGAGAGGTGCGCACTTCAGCCCTAGAACAAGTACTTGCCGGAATTTCCAAACTCACATGTGTGTTGTGTTTCCTCAATGGGGAAATCACCTTTATTTATATTAGACTGGACACACCAAAATAGGTGTATATTGGCACAACATGGTCGACCTCAATAACTCAAAATATAATTAATAATTACCATATTAATTATCTTTTAAATTAATTATCTTTCACTTTGTGGTGGGGCCGACCTGTACCCTTTAGATCACAATTAGGGTTACAGGTAAGTTTGAATCTTATACAATATAGAAAGGGATATCATACACCAATTAGTGCTCGGATACTAGGGGCACATCCACCTTTGCTTAGCCACATGGACATCCAAGTCAACAGATCTTTATCTCACTACATCTCACATCAGAATCATCAGGATACACACTCACTAGTGCTCAGCCACTAGAATCATGTCCACCTATGCTCAACCACATGAATGTCCTACTCAATAGATATTTATATCACTGAGTCTCACAAGAGAATCATCTAGAGTATCACATCATCTCAACTCTCTGCACATAGGAGAACAATAAACCCATCACATGGGCTCCTTCACCCCTCATAGGGGTACACATCGTTTCATCTCAAACAATACACCCATCTAATGGGCATCTTCCCTTCTCAGGGGCATACAATGTTTCATCTCTATCTCAAGAAGAATGACACACCCATCTCATGGGAATATTCCCTACACAGGGGCAAACAACATTCCATCTCCGTCTCAGAGAGGAACTACACACCCATCTCATGGGCACACCCAACTCATGGGCTCTCTCTTAGGCTGACTCACTTAGTCTCTTTCCCTTAGGATCTCTCACGCAATTGTAATCATCAATAATTAGAAGGTGTGGAAAATTTCCATACCTAGAAGTACATAATTGGACTCATTCTTGAAGAGAATGACCTTGCAAAATTAATAAAAGAAAATGTACCAGAACCTGAAGAAGAAGAAACCAAAGAAAAGTAAAAGAAGGATATGATTAGGGCCAAAATAATAATTGAAGATTCCATTAAATACCACTTTATCCCTCAAGTGTCTTCTAATATTACTCCAAAATATATGTTTGATTCCCTAACCAGAATGTACGAAGGAAATAACATCAACTGGAAGATGAACTTGAGAACACAACTCAAGAATACAAAGATGCAAAAAGGAGAAATAGTTCAAGACTATTTCTCTAGGGTTACTCAATTCAAAGAACAATTAGAAGCAATTGGAGAAAACTTGGATGAATATGAACTCATCATGAAAACTCTTAATGGTCTCACAAGACCTTAGGGTGCCTTAATCCAAATTATCTGTGGAAGAAAATAGAAACTCAAATTTGACAGTCTATGGGAAGAATGTGTTCAAGAAGAAGCAAGAGTAGTCAATTGAGAAGTCGTACTATTAAAGGATGAAGATCAAGCCCTAGTTGATCATGCTAAAGGAGGAAATAAAAGGTCTCATTTCCAAAAGGAGACCTTGTTACACATTATTTTGGTCACTCTGGTGGTGTCTCTACAGTTATGTGTTCAGGCTCTCATAAGGACTTTTTACCTGAGAAAAGTGATTGTCTTCTTCCATAAAACATATTTTTGAGATGAGTTTGCAGGTTGACTATGATGTGGGGTGCGATAATCTTGATTCTTAGAGGCAACCCTATACCTATCCTGCGAGGTGTTCGTAGTTTTCTCTATAGGTAGGGTGCGAACCTGTTTTAAAGATTAAAAGGAAGAGGAAGTTACGAAGGTTCTAGAAGAGGATCTTCTAGAAAATGAGTTGACATTCACATGGTTGGCATCCTACTGACTTCTCAGATTTAGTGGGATCATCCTCATCCCTTTAACCATCTCTCCCTCTCCTATATAATGAAGGGTTTCTCAAGGAAGAGGTTAAGCAAGGTTGAATAGAGAATTGATGAAAGAATTGTGTGAGGAACCCTGTTTGAATTGAAGCTTGAAGACTCCATTTGTCTATCAATCCATACTGGACCTTCTTCATGCAAGTGTGTGTGTTGGAACCGAGGACCAATGAAAGGAAGATTGCGACATCAAGGTGATCTGTTTGTATCTTCTACTTTCATTTAATATAATACAGTGGCATGTCTCTTTCCCATAAAATCACTCTTATTTTATTGCATAACTCCTTGATCATATGCATGGGTTGACATTGAACATACTTTTCCATATTCACTTTGGTTGGTTTGTGCTATCTTGGACCTAATCTCATAAGAGCACCAAAGTGAAGTAGGAACAACAGAGACCTAAGGAAGCGATATAAAGGTATGCCACTCATTCCTTCCTGATAGTAGATTCAATGATTGCAACTTAGAGAAAGAGTAATGTCCTGTCCTGTTTTGTTCTAGATCCAGGTGGATCTAGGGAGATCTATTAGTGTCCGTATATATCGATTTATCCTATAACAGACCCACCTTCATAAATAATCTCACTCTCTAAAGAGATTCACCCACTTCCATAAAGAATCTCACCCTCCAACAAGATTCCAAAAATATCATAAGGGTCAAAGAAAGGAAAAATATTTCTCCTCTTATCAATGTTATCTTTGTGATAAGATGGGACACATTGCTAAGAATTGTCCTGCCAAAATGGAAGAATACAAGAAAAGAAATAACAAAAGACACAAGGCCCATGCAGTTGAAGATAATGAGCCACCTAAGAAGTTTACTAAAGAATATTTTGAAGATTATGTTTTATTTTCCACCCTCTTAGGATTTGTGACACCTGGAGAGGATACTTGAATCATAGATAGAGGTGCCTCAAATAAAATGATAGGACATAAAGACATTCTCTCTAGCCTTATAGAAAAGGACTTTCCCCAGAAAGTTTCAATTGGAGATGATTATCAGTACCCTATCAAAGGAATGGGAGAATCCACCTATAAACTTGATTTAGGGACTCCGATGAGAATCAATGATGTACTTTATGTACCAGGTTTGAAAAAGAACTTACTTTCTATCTCAGCTCTAGATAAGAAAGGATCCGGGGTTGCATTCATAGATGGTGAAGTTCTTATGTGGCCTAAAGGAAAAACCATAGAATATGCAGTTGTTATTGGAACATAAGAAGGTGGTTTGTACAAGTTAAAAGGTCTCTCGGATGCAACCTTGATTCATTCCACTGAGAGTCCTTGTGAACTTTGGCATAGAAGACTAGCTCACATCAAATACAAAGCCTTACCATATGTAAGAAAGGTAGTTACAGGTTTACTGGAATTTAAGGTTGATCATGAAGGTGTATGCAAGGGATGTGCACAAGGAAAGAACATAAATAATCCTTTCCTAAAGAGCGACAATAAAGAAGAAGGAATATTGGAGCTCATCCACTCAGATGCATGTTTTCCAATTCCATCAACCTCTCTAAGTGGGTATGTATACTATGTATCATTTATTTATGATTAATCTCATAAGACTTGGGTTTATTTATTGAAATAAAAATATGAAGTACTCGGAAAGTTCAAGGAATTCAAAGCCTTGGTAGAAAACCTCTCCAAAATAAAAACCAAGATACTCAGGTCAGATAATGGAGGAGTGTACATCTCAAATGATTTTGGAATTTTTTGTAGAGATGTCGGGATTAAGAGGGAGCTCACAACTCCCTATAATCCTCAACAAAATGGTGTAGCAGAAAGAAAGAATAGACCAATTATGAAAGCAATAAAGATTATGATTCACGATCAAGATCTTACAATGCACTTATGGGATGAAGCAACAAGAAAAATAGTTTATGTCCAAAATAGATTATCCCATAGTGCACTTGGATTCAAACCCCCCGAATAAATGTTCACCAGAAAGAGGACAGAAGTAACCCATTTAAAAATATTTGGTTGTCCAGTGTTTGTACACATTCCGAAAGAAAGGAGAACTAAGTTGGATCCTTCAGGAAAGAAGGGAATTTTTTTGGATACTGCAAGGTCTCTAAGGCCTTCAGAATTTACATACTAGGTTACCATCATATTGAGATCAACATAGATGTAACCTTTGATGAATATGCAACACTCAAAATATCAAGGAAATTCCATCTTGAAGAAGTATATGAAGAAGAACCTGTAGCTCCCAAAGTTGTAGAACCAGTGAAGGAAGTTACAATTACCCCTGATGACGAGATTCTAGAAGATCATGATATGATAAAATCCCAAGAATCTCCCCATATGATGATCTCTCACAAGAGAAATCCAACTAGGGAAGGGAACTTGTTCAAGATGTAGAGAATTATGGTGCTTTAGAAGGGACCATCAGACAAAGTAAGAAACCTAAGCCATTCTCCAGTTATATGGCTTTTATGTGTGATCTCATAGAAAAGAAACCTACTTGCTTTGAAGAAGCCATTCAGATGAAAGAATGGGTGGATGCCATGACATAAGAATACCAATCCATTATAAACAATGATGTATGGGAAGTAGTTCCCAGACCAAAGAAAAAAGATGTCATATATTCCAAATGGATATACAAGATAAAACATGCAACATACAGAAGTATTGAAAAAAATAAAACAAGATTTTTGGCTCATGGTTTTTATCAAAAGGAATGTATTGATTATGAAGAGACATTTTCTCTTGTAGCTAGATACACTTCTATCAGAAGCATCATAGCTCTTGTAGCCAAAATGAAGTGGAAGTTGTTAGCACTCTATAATTTTCCCCCAAGGCTGTGGAGGCAGTCACGGAGGCAACATCAAAACCACTTCGATTCAGGGATCTATCCCTTCAAGAATCATAGATAGATCTCTCTGTTTGATATAGATTTATTGGAAATAAGATATTAGGCTAGTTATGCAGAACATGGGTTTTTTATGGATTTCGAATTGGTTTGGTTGAGACATGGAAAAGGACCATTGGGAAAAATGGAGTCAAAGGTAAAGACGATGATGAATGAATAACCAAGAAAAAATATGACCAGGCAGGATAATCATGCTAGTGGATCCTTTGAGCTTATAAAATGGAAAAGAAGAATAAACTGAAGATTATTTCAAATGTAGAGCAGAGTATATCTTAATTCTTCATTTCAAACTTGGAAGAAAACATAGATATTGTTTCGATCCATCACAGGGTGTTAATAACAAATCATGCACAGTATATTCTCATAGAAAATACAGAAAGAAAAGCATGTGAAATAGAAAATAATGAGTTACATCAGAGAAAAATTCACCACTAACACAACACGGGAATCTGGAAATATAGTGCCTTTGTATTTCTTCATAAAGTCATTTACAACCTATGAGAATTTTTACATTTTTTTCATCACAAGTTCAACGCTTGGTTCCTCAAAAGTTTGTGGCTTTATAGCCCTTACATCAGATATGTAGATCCTACAATACGGGATCAAATTTACTTAAAATAGAAAACCAACAACTGACACAAGAAAATAGGAAAGGATCCTATAAAATAGATCAAATCCTTATCTTTGATGGTCTTCGTATCCTTCAAAATATTCGACAAGTTTAGTAAGCCTTCAAAGGCTGATGGATCTTCATGAGATGTGGGATAAGTCGAAATTGCCACTTTTGGCACAAAAACATATTTTTTTTTTTTGCCCAAAAATAGGTAACCAATTTAATCTTTCCACCTTGCTAGGCGCCTTGAATACCGGAACATAAACCAAAAACTAATGCTGTTATTTATTATCCCTCATTACAAACCATCCTCGAGGTGTATGGGTGAGAAAAACTTGGATCTGTGCAAAAACAATGCCTCTCTCCCTTGTCTGTGCTTTCGGTGGCTAAGAGAGGCAAAATACGAGCTTTCTAGCCACCGAAAGCTCTGCTTTTGGTGGCTAATGAACAGTTTAAATGTTCTCCTAATCCACCGAAATTTTTGTCTTAGTGAAAATTAACAAAATTGTGAAATACCTTTTGTCTTAGCTTTTAAACACCTTAGGGATGATCTTCTGAAGCCTCTGCATCTTGAGTAGGTTCTGGAATGGTTGTAGGATTGTTAGTTGTCTTTGGATCATTTAAATGGATGGTTGCATTTGCTATGGTTTCAAGATCAACAGGTGCTTGAGGCTGAGGTCTTGAAGGTATGGCTTGCAACCTCAATGACCTGACCTTTTTCTTCAAATGCATAGCTACTCTCCATAGACTGTTATAGTCCTTTACTATTTTCTTCTTCTTTTTCTTTTCTTTAACATTTTCAAGTGCCAACCTTTCCAAGGCTGCACTGGTTGCTGTGAAATTTTTTGATAGAGTCTCGCATTGGGTCTTTATCACCTTCTCTAATACTTCATGTTGTGCTATTTTCTCTTTAAGCTTCTTAATCTTCTGAGATCTGTATAGCTTTGACTTTCTAGATGAGGCCTTTGCAATTTGTTAGCCTTGATCCTCCTTTTGTGTAGGTGAGGGAAGATCTTCATACCCTATTGTAATTGGATCCTCTTCTAGGGCTACTTCTTTCTCTGCTGCAACCTGGTATTCTTCATCCTCAGAGTCTGTATAGGGGAGATTGAGGATATTCTTGTCCCCTGGAGGTTCTTCTGCCTTCTCTGCATCCTTGCTAAAATCCAGTTTCTTCGTAGCTTTTTTAGGCTTAGAAGATGGAGAAGATTGATCAACTATGACTGGAGAGATGGCTCTCCTCTTTCTCTTTCCACTTTTGGGAGTGGAAGACTTCCTTGAAGAAGAACCCTTTTTATCCTCCGGCTATAAATTAGTTTGAAACTCATTCCAAAATAAGAAATGGCCCCAATCCCCATTCCTTCTCAACAATAGATCACAAATCAAGAGCTTAATCAAACCATGATGGGATAATCTGCCTACAACCTTGCTTGGTTTATCCTTGACCTGATGAGCCATCTTAGTTAAACTTATGTGGAGGTAATAAGGCAGGTTCAAGGGGCCCCTACCAGTAAAGTGATTCATCAATTTGAAATGATAAATTATTTCCCTATTATATCTACCCTCACAGGTTATGTAAACAAGAATTGACTTCAGCAAGTGCTACCATTTCTCCTCCAGAAAAGACATAGGAATGTCTTTCTTCCATATCAAACACTTATGCTCTGGTTTAAAATAAGACCTAAATTCGACCTCCTTTGTAAAAATGGTCTTGAACCAGTTTTCTCCAGTCTTGGGCAGCTCTGTCACCTCTGCTATGAGAGTTTCATCCACCAGGAACTCATCTTTTCCAAAATATCTTTCTTCCATCAAATGAGAGAGAAAAATCTTCTTCCACCTGCTAATGAGAGCTATGAACTTTTTTATAAAATTCATAACAACTTGCATCCTTGAAGAGCTGACATACCTCTAGGTGTGATTCAAGGTAACCAATATCATCAAGATCCTTCTGCAACGTTGGTGCTCCTCTCTTCATTTTCTGGAATGCTCTTGTACCTGCAATTGGGAATTCGGGCTTGGAGGGAGACCAATCAGCGCAAAATTAGGGAGGTTTGTGCTCAGTTATGACAGAGGCGAGAAATCGAGAAATGCGATTAAGGAGAGCCCTAATTTTGAGGGATGTGAGAGGATAGTTAGGATTTGAAATGGGAATGATCATTCGACAAACCTTGAAGTATAGGAAGTACAAAGATCATGTGATTTTATGAAACAAAATTTGAAATGATCAAGTTAGGATACGCCGAGATCAGATCCTAACCCTAGGACAGGTGTAGGATCTAGATGGTTTAGGGTTAGGTAGATCAAATCATAATATAATAAATCTTAAAACACCTCTTACCAAGTCATACTTGATAGCTCCCCTGTCCCGACGGCTAAATACAATCATAACATTTCACTAAGATGAGCTGACCATTTCAGATCTCCCTGCGATTTCGGTGGCTAGGAGAGCCCTAAGTTTCGCGTTTAAGCCGCTAAAAGCTAGGGATTTTGGTGTCTTAGAAACCCTTTTGAAAAGACACTTAGCCACTGAAACCTGTATTTTGGGTTTTTTGAAATAAAAACTAAATCAAATGTTTTCCAAAGTTTATTACAAGCTTAAAACTCTTTAAAATGAGCCTTAAAAATTTAGAATTGTTCTTTCTAACCACAACCTAAAACCTAATAAAATGAAAATGAGTAATTTATTTGAGGAGATAATAGTCCATCAAACTAGGAATTTCATCACGAAACCCACAAATAGATTATGAATCATCAGATCTCCTATTGTTATAGGTCACTAATAGAAGTTACACCAGATGCATGTGAAAACATCCTTCTTAAATGATGTTATTGAAGAAGAAGTGTACATAGAACAACCACAAGAGTTTGAAGTTGAAGATAAAATGACTTATGGCTGCAGTTTGAATAAATCTTTGTACGGGTTGAAGCAAGATCCTAGAGCTTGGTATGGAAAAATTGATAGTTTCCCGACGAGCTTGGGATTTACCAAGAGTAAGGTTGATTCTAACCTTTACTTCAAGGTTATAAATGATGAGCCAGTTATATTGCTACTGTATGTGGATAACTTATTCTTAAAAGTAGAAGAAAATCTCATCACAGATTGTAAGAAGAATCTCGTTGCAGAGTTTGAGATGAAATACCCAGGCCTGAACACACCCATGGAAACAAAGTTGAAGTTCCTCATTGATACTTTGTCAGAATTGGTTGATGCTACTCTATATAGACAAATTATTGGTTTGTTGATGTATCTGATGAATACCAGGCCAAATATATGCTTTGTTGTGAACACCTTGAGTCAATATCTGGTAGATCCCATACGTGTTCACCTTGTAGTTGTAAAGCATGTGATGAGATACCTTAAGGGTACATTAGATTATGGTCTCTTTTATACTGTAGATCGTGACTTTAGACTGTATGGTTATACTGATTCAGATTATATTGGAAGTGATTATTATAGAAAGATCACTTCAGGATGTTGTTTTAGTTTGGGGTCAGCCATAACTTCATGGAAAAGCAGGAAGTAATCCATTATTTCTCTCAGCACGGCTGAAGTAGAATATATTGCAGCATGTTCCGCCAATTGTGAAGCCATATGGATTCATAATTTGTTGACATGTCTATTTGATCTGGATATGGAAGCCACCGTGATTCTATGTGATAACCAAAGTTGTATAAAGATGACAGATAACCCAGTGTTCCATGATAAGTCAAATCACATAGAGATACGATATCACTAAATTCGTGATATGGTGTAGAGGGGAGTTGTAAATATCCAATATGTTGGCATAGATGAGCATGTTGCAGATGCGCTGACCAAGCCTCTATATTGTGTGAATTTTGAGTACTTTCGAGATAAGCTCGATGTTGTCCAAAAGGACCTCCCTCAAAAGGGGGAGTGATGATGATGATACTATGGTATCCTGACCAACAACGGGTAGCTCTGTTAGGATTTTGTATCCTACGAGATTGATCATCCCTGGAAATATCTCAAAGGTCCAGTAAGGATGGTCTATCAGAGTACATGTGCATGTATATGCCAACTGTGTTTAGTAGTGGTAGATCCATTAGGATTTTATATACTAGGGAATATTTTGATTTCTGGGAAGATCTCGAAGGTCCAATAAGGACGGTCTATAAGAGTACCATGTGGTATCTTGTTAGGATTTTATATCCTAGAGAATATTATGATTCCTGGGAAGATCCTGAAGGTTCAATAAGGATGGTCTGTTAGATTACCACAAAATGTTGTTGTTGCACCTGCCTCATTCGGTTTCCATATGATGATGATGTTGTTGTCTCAACCTCGTGTTGATGATGGTGTTGTTTCAACCTCGTGCTGATTGTATCATACTCATGTTATAAATGATGGGGTTGTTTCAAACTCGTGCTGATTGTATCATACTCATGTTATTGATGATGGTGCACCATCCTCGGGTTGGTGATATTTTTGTTTTAGTGTTATGCTAATTGACGTTGATGTTTCAGCTTCATGCAGATGATGATGATGATGCTACTGCAACTCCATGCTATGAACGATGATTATATTGATGATGAGAAAAACTTCCAATGATTTGTAGATATGGCAATCAATGTTCCAAATGTTGATAATGTTGCTTCCCTCTCCCTCTCCTGATGATTTTGTATTGGGTTATGTCATTAGAATACCCTTCACATTAAGGGGGAGTGTTAAAATATTGTAACTTTGAAGAATATTCTAATTATATTTGAGTTATTATCTTATATATCAAATCCCCTTTTGTGGATTGATCATGTCGGGTCCTGTATAATACCAAATCCCCTTTTGTGGATTGGACAAACCATATTTATATGGTGGTATTTGTAAAGTCATCCCCTAGGGTTTATAAAGTGGTTTTAACCACTCTTGGAAGAATTTGGCCCTACTAAGTGAAGAGACTAGCGCCTCCTCAACTAGTATTTAGAAGTGAGGATGGCACCTCACTTTCTCATTCACTCACTCCCACTTCTAGTGCACATATTTTGAAGGAAGCTGTAGTTGCAAGAAGGAGAAGAGAGGTGCATGCTCAGTCCTATTTTATTCTTGGTGGTTTGGTCTTATTCTTGGCAGTGTATTGGAAATCTATTATTGAGGAAGTTTTTGTTGGGTTTTCTCCCCCATGAGGGTTTCCCAGGATAAAATGTTGTGTACCTTGTGATTGTGTTTCTTTCAATGATCCTCTTTATGTTATATAAGTGAGGATGGCACCTCACTTGTTCATTCACTCACTCCCACTTCTAGTGCACATCTTTTGAAGAAAGCTACAATTGCAAGAAGGAGAAGAGAGCTGCATGATTAGTCCTAGTTTATTCTTGGTGGTTTGGTCTTAGTCTTGGCATTGTATTGGAAATCTATTATTGAGGAATTTTTTGTTGGGTTTTCTCCCCCATGAGGGTTTCCCAGGATAAAATATTGTGTACCTTATGATTGTGTTTCTTTTAGTGATACTCTTTATTTTTTTGTTTTGGAAATGCATCAAATGCTCTAGTAAATTGAAAATAACCTAATAATATCTTTAAAATTAACATGGTATCAAAGCTTGACTGAATATATCACCTTTCACTAGGTATCTAAAAACATCATTGTTGTCGTATAAAGAAACTTGGGGTTTTTATTGGAGAGGAATTTCTGATTAAAAACTATCTAGGGAAGTGTGCCCTACCCTAGTGCATTGTTTGGCAGCTTGAGTGCACCTTTTCAGTGGCCAGATTCTCTGGAAATTCAAACCCTAGTTTTGACTGGTACCAGAAAACCAAGAAACTAGAACCAATACTAGAAGTACCAGTCCAAAATTGCACAGGTCAAGTTTCAAGGGGTAAATCTTGGAATGTTTGGAAACAATCAGCTCCGACCAACTCGCCTCAGCCCAACGCATCTCCTGGTAAGTTCAAATTCATTTTTTGAGTCATTTTCGTAGCTCCAGGTCAAGATGTCTGCAAGCACCAAGCTTGTTGACAAGTTATAAGGTGTATAAAGTTTCCATGCCTAGAAGTACATAATTGGACTCATTCTTGAAGAGAATGACCTTGCAAAATTCATAAAAGAAAATGTACCAAAACTCGAAGAAGAAGCAGCCAAAGAAAAGGACAATAAGGATATGATTAGGGCCAAAAGAATAATTACAGATTCCATTAAAGACCACTTGTTCCCTCAAAAGTCTTCTAAGAATACTCCAAAAGAGATGTTTGATTTCCTAAATAGAATGTATGAAGGAAAGAACATCAGTCGAAAGATGAAGTTGAGAACCCAACTCAATAATACAAAGATGGAGAAAGGAGAAACAGTTCAAGACTATTTCTGTAGGGTTACTCAATTCAAAGAACAATTAGTAGCAATTGGAGACAACTTGGATGAATATGAACTCATCATGACAACTCTTAATGGTATCACAAGACCTTGAGATGCCTTCATCCAAACTATCTATGAAAGAAAAGAGAAACTCCAATTTGACAGTCTATGGGAAGAATGTGTTCAAGAAGAAGCAAGATTAGCCAACCGAGAAGTCGTACTATTAAGGGATGAAGACAAAGCCTTAGTTTATCATGATAAAGAAGGAAATAAAATGTCTCGTTTCCAAAAGGAGACCCACCTTCATAAATAATATCACTCTCTAAATATATTCACCCACTTCCATAAAGAATCTCACTGTCCAAAGAGATTCCAGAAATATCATAAGGGTCAAAGAAGGAAAAATATTTCTCCTCTTATCAATGTTATCATTGTGATAAGATGGGACACATTGCTAAGAATTTTCCTGCCAGAAGGGAAGAATACAAGAAGAGAAATAAAAAAAGACATCATGGCCATGCAATTGAAGATAATGACCCACCCAAGAAGTTGACTAAAGAAGAGATTGAAGATTATGTTTTATTTTTCGCCCTCTCAGGATCTGTGACACCTGGAGAGGATAATTGGCTCATAGATAGTGGTGCCTCAAAGCACATGACAAGATAGAAAGACATTCTCTCTAGCATTACATAAAATTACTTTCCCCAGAAAGTTTCACTTGGATATGATTATCGGTACCTTATCAAAATGGGAGAATCCACCTACAAAATTGATTCAGGGAATCCGATGAGAATGAAGGATTTACTTTATGTACTAGGTTTTACAAAGAACTTACTTTCTTAGGTGAAGTTCTTAGGTGGTCTAAAGGAAAAACCATAGAAGATGCAGTTGTTATTGGAACAAAAGAAGGTGGTTTGTACAAGTTAAAAGGTCACTCAGATGCAACCTTGACTCACTCCACTGAGAGTCCTTGTGAACTTTGGCATAAAATACTATCTCACATCAACTACAAAGCCTTACCATATGTAAGTAAGGTAGTTACAGTTTTACCAGAATTTAATGTTGATCATGAAGGTGTATGCAAGGGATGTGCACAAGGAAAGAACATAAAGAATCCTTTCCCAAAGAGGGACAGTAAAGCAGAAGGAATCTTGGAGCTCATCCACTTAGATGTATGTGGTCCAATTCCATCAACCTCTCTAAGCGGGTATGTATACTATGTATCATTTATTGAACATTACTCTCATAAGAATTGGGTTTGTTTCTTGAAATCAAAATATGAAGTACTCGAAAAGTTCAAGGAATTCAAAGCCTTGGTAGAAAACCTCTCTGAAATAAAAATCAAGATACACAGGTCATATGATGGAGGAGAGTACACCTCAAATGAATTTGGAAGCAGAAAGAAAGAATAGAACAATTATGGAAGTAGTAAAGACTATGATTCACGATCAAGATCTTACAATACACTTATGGGATGAAGCTGCAAGAGCAACAACTTATGTACAAAATAGATTATCCCATAGTGCACTTGGATTCAAAACCCCCAAATAAATGTTCACCGAAAAGAATCCAAAAGTAAGCCATTTAAAAATATTTGGTTGTCCAATGTTTGTACACATTCCGAAAGAAATGAGAACTAAGTTGGATCCTTCGGGAAAGAAGGGAATATTTGTTACCATCATATTTGTTACCAGGTTACCATCATATTGAGATCAATAGATATGTAACCTTTGATGAAGATGTAACACTCAAAATATCAAGGAAATTCCAGCTTGAAGAAGTATATGAACAAGAACCTGTAGCTCCCAGAGTTGTAGAACCAGTGAAGGAAGTTATAGTTACCTCTGATGATGAGATTCCAGAAGATCATGATATGATATAATCCCAAGAACCTCCCCGGATGATGATATCTCACAAGAGAAAGCTAGTTTGGGAAGGGAACTTATTCAAGATGCAGATAAGTATGGTGATCCAAAAGGAACCATGAGACAAAGAAAGAAACCTAAGCCATTATCTAGTTATATGGCTTTGATGTGTGATCTCATAGAAAAGGAACCCACTTACTTTGAAGAATTCATTTAGAATAAAGAATGGGTGGATGACATGAAAAAATAATACTAGTCCATTATAAATAATGATGTATGGGAAGTCGTTCCCAGATCAAAGAACAAAGATGTGGTATCTTCCAAGTGGATATGCAAGATAAAACATGCAGCATACAAAAGTATTAAAAAGCATAAACCAATATTTTTGGCTCATGTTTTTTCTCAAAATGAAGGTATTGATTATGAAGAGACATTTTCTATTGTAGCCAGATAAACTTCTATCAGAACCATCATAGCTCTTGCAGCCAAAATGAAGTGGAAGTTACACGAGATGGATGTGAAAACAACCTTCTTAAATGGTGTTATTGAAGAATAAGTGTATATAGAACAACTGCAAGGGTTTGAAGTTGAATATAGAAAGACTCATGTCTGTAGGTTGAATAAATATATGTATAGGTTGAATCAATCTCCTAGAGCTTAGTATGGAAGAATTGATAGTTTCCTGATGAGCTTGGGATTTACCAAGAGTAAATTTGATTATAACCTTTACTTCAAGGTTATGAATGATGAGCCAATTATATTTCTACTGTATGTGGATGACTTATTCTTAACAGGAGAAGAAAATCTCATCACATATTGTAAGAATAAGTTTACTGCAGAGTTTGAGATGAAAGACCTAGGCCTGATGCATTATTTCTTAGGTCTTTACGTTTGGCAGAGTCCAGAGAAGATATTACTTAACCAAGGGAAGTATGCAGTTGAAATACTAAAGAGATTTGACATGTTGGAATGTAAATCCATGAACACACCCATGCAAAAAACATTGAAGCTCCTCATTGATACTTCATTAGAATTGGTTGATGCTACTCTATATAGAAAAATTATTGGTTCATTGATGTATCTGACGAATACTAGGCCAGATATATGCTTTGTTGTAACATAGGTGGTTGTATATACTAGGCCAGATATAAGTGGTTGTATATAATACCAATTACTGATGAAGAAGAAGGTTGGGAGGAGGAGGCATCTTCGATTCCACTACCACTAACTGCATATGTCATATTGAAGGTAATAGGTATAGGTGATGATGATGAACTAGCAGAATCTGACAAAGTTATCCTTATATCACTTTCTTGAGTTGATAGAACGACTTTCCTTCTTCTTATTTCGAAAATAGGAGTAGCTTCAGTGGAAAATCCTCTTCTTCTTCAAGAAATACAAGGATTTGAGGACATGAAAAGAAAAACCAAGGACTTAAGAAAAGAGAAGTTACTGCTTATTTCTAGGCTGCCTTTTCCTGGCATCCCAACGTTCATGGATAATTATATCTCTTTCAATTACTTCTCAAGAGCATTCAAGTTCATCTCAAGTAGTAGCAGTTTCTAAAATAGTGTTGAACAAGGTTAAGGTAATGCTAGTTTGGTCATTAAGACTATTTCCAATATTGGGATGTCTTGTGACAAGTGTTGTCATGGAAAAAATTAGTCAAGGAGTATTTAAAAAAAACATAAAAACTTAAAGATAATTGTGAATACAATCAACCAGAGAGATATCAAAGATCTCCCCAATATGGTCACCAAATAAATGTTGAGGAAAAGGCATGGAAAACCTTACTCAATCATTTTCATATCTTGTCAGGCTAAGACAATATAGTTGGGAATGTCACTCGGGGTTTATAGCCTCTTAAAAATCGCTTAATCCACAAGTATTAATTACAAAGGACTAAGGCTCGTTTTTATGTGTTGTATATATCAATGCAAAAGAAGTAAACTTTAAACAAAGTTATATAAAATTGTACAAAAATTATACAAATGTATATATGGAGATCAAAGCAAAAGAATGAACCAGATCATTAAAACACATGTGTGAGACTGATGTTGGATTAC
>JZKD02S2080036.1:282979-315473 GCA_000966675.3 Picea glauca | reverse complement strand
AAAACAATAATGAGTCATATTTACATCAAACACTATTGAGTCCATTACCCAAACCTTTGTGCTATGGGTCTTTCTTCAAGGGTTGACATCAATGACAACCAACCTTAATCAACAACTAAAACAATAATCTGGTTTTTCATTTATTTCATTCTGAGATAAAAAATTGAGTTCTCTCTACAAACCCCTGTGAGGGTAGGGACCAAAATCAAATTTAGAAGCCTTTGATGGACACTGTTGAGGAAAAGATATAAAATGATCTTACTCAAGCATTTTTAGACTTTACTTGGCTAAATAAAAGTACACGGGAATATCACCCTATGTTTATAGCCAACAAAAATAACATCCTAACTCACAAGTATTAATTACGAGTGCTTAGACTAGTCTTTTATCAACAAAAAAGATTTCTAGAAATTCACTTTTTATGTAATTTTCTGACCATATCAGTTGCTGAAATAATTGTAAAGATAGAAGAAAAGTCACCAATATGAGAATCAAGACAGATGAGACCTAAATCAATCCCTTATTTCATTCAAATTCACCAAAGAGTCTTTTTCTTTACAAAATCTCATGTAGAAACTTTGGACCAAAGTCAAACTTAGACATCCTCGATGGAACATACAAAAGGACCTTTGACAGAAAACCAAAACTGAACTCTAAAAGCTGGATCATTTTGCCACATATTGTTGCCCACTCGACTCTTCACAATATCCTTTGTCAGTCATGAAAATTAATTCACAAACAAACAAGTCTACATATACTATCAAAGATAGATCAACACCTCTGAAAAACAAGTGTCTAAATGATGTGATTCAACCCTGAATGTTGTTGTCTACAATAATACCATGCTATCATAAAAGAGAAGTAGGCTTGTGATGAATAATGAATGAATCAAAACTAAATTATCTCAACATAAACTCAAAGAGAAAACCTTAGCATGCTTCTGGTTCTATCCTCCCCTTGTTCCTCCCTTTCCTTTTGCTTTTAACAAGTTAGAATTGGTTGAAGTAGTTGCACCAACTCATTAGTTAAGTTAATTAAAAGACTCAACTAACTTTAGTTAGGGGGAAGAGTAATAATTATAATAAAGGTCATAAATAAATAATAACTAGTAGGTGGGACCCCTTGTGACTCCCTTTAGTTCATAAAAATCATAACAATCATAACATAACCATTAGTTAAGTAAAATACATATCCTTGTGTCTCCCATCAACATATTCACTTTTGGCAATTTTAGCTCATGAAATTTGAAATTATTTTCAAAAATATTACTCATATATCCAAAATAAAACATGTTGTCCAAAATTTCCTGAAGTCAACAGTCATCAACAATGGATAAAAATAAAACTCAAAAGCCATATTTCCCAATCTGCGATGCAACCCTTCCTTGATTGCTGCTGTCACCTCTTGATTTTCCTGAATTTGCCTTTGGCTATGTAGAGCCCTTAAGCATAATCTCGATGATCATGTGGAAACAATCGTCCCTCAAATGCATCCAAGAAGACACGAATTTTCCAGAGCCATTGGAGGGTGAGGAAGAGGCAGCAGTGGATTTTTCTTTATCAAGGGCATGGTGGGCCTCATTTTTCAATCTCTTGCTAGAATGGGAGGATTTCATTGGCGAGTGGTCAGGGGCAGCTTGGACAATGGGTTTCATAGGCATAGGAGCAGGTAAGGACAAGTTGGGCCAGCCACGATATTGGGAGACTATCGGGTGGACAATCTCCTGCCATCCATCATTTTCAGGAACCTTGGGTTGCAATGAGACATGAGGAGGTACGGGGATACCAGGGGCTTGCGAGGCTTGGAAAGGAGGAATTCTAGGCCTAGGTTGGACTATTCCCTTCCCAATCCAATTGAAAAATCCGGCATGAAACAATTGGCCAAGCTCTTGTGAATCGACATCAAAATGTATGGAGAACCTGGGCCTTCTTGGGCCTCAGTTCTAAGTACCTCTACCTCTGTTTCCTTGGCCATGGCTCTCTCGACTGAAAAAACTCATCCTGCATGCATGATTGATTAGCAAATAGTCTTTTAAATAACCATACATGACAACTCTTAAAAATATGAAATAGATTTGGCTCAACGATGTATTAGACTCATGCAATCCAATCCATACAAATTGTTTTATTGTTTATGAATGAGCAGGGGGTGAAAAGGGTTATGGGATATGAGAGGGGTTTGTATTGAACGAAAATATGATATAATGAGGGGGAAATAACATGGTTACTGCTCAATGACAACAACAATCATTTGTAAAGAAAACCAATAAAACATCACCGTATCCACACAAGACACTGCCACTTTCTACTGTTTTAACATCGAAATTATCTTAACTGTAATCAATCTTAGAACAATGAGTGAAAAAAAATGAATATGGGAAGGTGATTGGATTTGTAATTAGTGGAAAATGAAATAATGGAAGGGAAGAAGAATGATTACTGTTCATGAAATTAATTAAGTGATCCATAAAACATTATGCGAAATGAGATGCACCAACCAACAATCATTGCGACCAAATACAAATTACTATGTATTTAACTAGTTCATTGTTCATAATCAAATATCCAACACAATTCCATCACCAGAAAGTATGCATTTCACATAGTATGTAAAGAGGATTTTGTTCCTTTCTTTGCATCTTATAACAATTTCCATATAGTAACCATTCCACTTTGTTAACCATCAAAATCAACCATTGCCTATACATTACTTCAATCAACAAATATACTCAAATTCATGTTTCCAAAATTAACAATGAAGTCACAGTATCACTGCAATCGGGTCTGCCATTTTGAATGCAATGATATTTGTTAAACATATATATGGAGTAACCAAATAATCAAGATCAAATTGTCAAAACCTAAATTGACAATTAAACAAACAACAACCATTCCAACACAAGCTATGGGCTGAATAATTCAATCATGAAAGTGTAACTCCACCACTGTGCAATCACAATTTAATGTGACTCTAAAAATTTGGGCCACCCATCCAACACGACAAGGTATAAACAACAATCCTATCTCAACAAATGATCGGGCTGCAACAAAACATGCTTAAAACCTTGTGGGTATCCCTAAGTGTGAAACCCAAGTCATCCATGTTATACACTATGTGCAGCCAACAAAACACCATGATGAAACATTTCCTCTTAACAAAAACAAACACACAGTCATGGCAATAACTCAACTCATTGTGCCGAGCCATCAATTTAATACAATATTGCTTCGATTTAGTTACATTGTAATCGACTATGCCGTGTACACTTGGCTCATACAATCAAACAATCATAATCATGCAGTGGATGTCGTTCATCCAGTCTTCCTAGTTGCAATAACCAATCGGCCCCAAAATAAAATAATAGTTATCATGACATAAACACCACACACACAATGTAGTATGTGTGAGAAACATCAAGCATTTGTAACCAATGCCAGCTAATCATCCAAACAATCCTTAGTGAAAAATACCAGTGACTGTGTATCAACCAACCAATTTATCACTGTCGTAAAATCAATTGAACTAACCAATTGTGAAAACCACGCATACCCACGCATCGATTTGAATTGGGGCAATGGCCCTCTCCATTAAACAATACAAATTTATTAAACATAAGGAGAGTGACTGTGTGTATTGAGTTGTGAAAATAACAAGCATGGTTTACAATTTTTATACAGAGGCAGTAACTAAATGACAAACCAACACGACTGTCATATGGCCAACTGGATGAGTCTATACTCAAATTAATCAATGATACATTTAATCCATCATCACCCATAGTAAACTTGATAGGCCCAACAGTCTTCCCTACACAACTTCAGATTGGAGGCTAAGGGTTTTTTATGTAGCCAATACAGGGAGAACAGAGCCAACTCCTTATAGTGGTGAAAAATCTGAGGCCAACTCTACATACACAGAGAGAACTACAACTCATTTGTGGACAGGAAACCAATCCATGACAGGGGGCCATAATGGAACGTGAGGCTATCATTCGACCTGGCAATGTTATTTAATGCACGTAGGGTATAACCCTCATGTTCTACAAACAAATAACCATATCACAGAGGTGAAGATAGGGCCGAGTATGAATAGGAAAAACCATTTCATGACCCTTGGTGGTGAAACCAACCAATGCCCAAGTGAAAAAAATACAGTGATGTTGTTGGCACAGGGGCAGACCCAGGGTTCAACACTTCAACAATGCACCAAAAAAACCCTAACTACTGGCCCTTTCGGAAACACCTGCGAAGAAGATGAAATCTTACCCAAGGTAGAGGCAGGGGTGGTTGCAGGACTCAGATGTGTGCAACCTAGTTGGGACACAGATATGTGATTACAACACCCTAACAGAGCACTTAGCAGTTATCATTCATTAGTATTTAGCCTTTGTTTGCAACATAGATAATCCCTAATTACAACGCAACACAGTATTCAACAAGATCCATCACATTCAAGCACTAAGCACATCAAAATAGATCATATCTGGTACTTATTCACATCACCAAGCACTAAGATATCATATCAGATACATCTAAACATACATTACTGCACTAAGCATAAATCATATGAACAATAAATAAACCATAATGCACAAAACAACCATAACACAAGATATACGTGGTTCACCCCCAGCCTAGGGCTACTTCCACCAACTCTTCTTATCTTTATTGTCTTCTATCAATCATCTACATGCATAGAGCCACAAGATCCTACTCCACATAGGACAGGAGATCTGTGCGCACTCCGCCGAATCCTCCTTCCCCAAGCTAGGTTACAACACAAATCCCTACACAAGCTTCTTACATCCACTTGCACTTATCTCTGCAAGTGTTCAACACAACATGCACAAAGCATTTCAACTATCACTTGCACTTATCACAACATCACACATATAGCTCTAGTGTCTCATGTCTAGTGTATCCTCTTACATCGCCTAGACATTTATTTATACATACAAATGGGCCTAAACATGGGTAAACCCATGGGCCAACATCCCCATACCCGTTACATAATCCCAAAACCCAAAAATACCTAAACAAGGGGCTAATATCCCACGATCTCCACTTTGACTTGTGCTCCACCTTCAACAGCTTGTCGAAGTCCCAAAAAGTGGTCAAACATGACCAAGGTTCTTCGAACTTGGTCAAGGGCCAAAAAACCCCCAACACTCACTTATGACTCATCCCGAGTCACTCTGATATGGGTAGCTTGGCCTCAAAATCCTCTAGCTTGGCTCGAGGTGCTTCGACCTACTTCTTTGCCAGGGCCTCCTTCTCGGCAAATTCCTGAGTAACTACCTCATTCACAGGTCATTCCAAGCGTTCTTCGACTGCAGTGACTACTTCTCTAGCTCTGCTCCTCGGCCTTCAATCTCGTCAAATAGTTGGCAAGATTCGTCCTAGATTGGTTGGAGCCTCTGCGTCACTTCCATGACTTTTCTCTGTATGGTATGGACCTTTTGTTGAGCAGTGCGTTGTTCCTGAGATATTTTCATCTTCTCAACTACTTATAGGAATTTCAACCGCGCCTGTACTATCACTGCTTGCTTCTTTGCCTCCTCAAGTTGTGACTCCAGTGTCTTCAGTTCAAGGTCCTCATTAAGTCGCTCATAAGTTTGTGCACTTCTACTGCTAAGTTGTTTACATTCCAAAGATAATGCTTTGATTCTCTCAACTGCGGTCCAGGAAGTTTCTTCTCTTTGGTCTCGCACGTCCTACAGGGTGCTTGGTACTGTTTGTATCTCTAGATTTTCTATTCTCTATTGAAGTTGTTGGATGGCTTCAGCAAACTTCGCTACTTGATTCTCCACTGGGTCTTTCTTCTTTTTCTCCAAGCCTGTCACAGAGCAAAGTGCTCTGTTGACTAATTCTTTTACTCCAACCTGCTCTGCAAGGAGTTGTTCTTTCTCTTGATAGATCTACACTCTCTCCTCTTCGAATTGGGTTTGGATGTCATCCTTCTCCTATTGTGCAACTCGACGTTTCTCTATGAATTCCTCTTGTGCTTGCTTCAGGGCCACTGTGGCATGTTCTTTTTCTTCCTGTGCATGACGAAGGTGAGCTTCGGTCGCATTAGCTATTCTACGAAGTTGGGTAGGATCATCTCCCAACTCTGGTTCTTCTGATGGAGGGGGCATAGTGGACACTGTGTGGCTGGAGAGAAGGGCCTGTTGTACCCCTCACAGTTCTTCTTAAATCCTTTCATACACGGTTTCCTGTTTTTCTTCATTTCTCTACAAAATCTCTTATGAGGCATCTGATATAGCTGCGATGATGAATTCGAAGTCATCGAGCATGAGCACAGTCTACAGCTTGGTATTACTACCTTTTGACTTCTTTTGCAATGTGGGTTTCATGGGAGAAACCTTTATTTTGTTAGACGACTCTATGTCATCAGGAGGATTTTGTGGTGGTGTTACTTCACCTTTCTTATTCTTGTCTTCTTCTCCATTGTTATCTTCTTTGTCTACTTTGTCATCACCTCCTCCTCTAGGTGATTCTGAAGCAGTCTCCTCTGATGCATTGTTCATATTCTGTACCTCTTCTGTCTTCTTCCTTATGCTAGTTCTAGGTGTATTATACCCTTCGCGAGTGACCATCGAGCTTCCGATTAGTTCAGGGTCGGACAATTCTACAAGGTCAACTAGGATAAGGAGCTCTGTAGGCCATTCCTTAGTTATTTCTTCTAGTTCCTCCTCTGTGAGTTTGTAGTAACTCTTTAGTACTTCTTTGTGTTCGTCTCCATGCGCAGTGATATAGATAAAATGTCCGTCTGCATGGAACTTCACAAATGGACTGAACCTGTGCAGGGTTTTCGATGTCATACGAGGGACAAAATCAATAGTCCTCTTTAACTACAGGTAGTAGGTGTGGAACACCACGTTTGACTGCCATTGTTTTCCCATATCGCTCGAATACCAAACTGTGGTGAACTTTGCAGCTAAGGGTTCGGATGGCTCTATTTCATGGAAGGTCGCACCTTCCGGCATCTCCCAGGCAATGAATGTGATGAGGATAAAAAACCAACTAAAATGGAACACATAACCCTGATCCTGAGCTTCACGACAGTCTTGTTCTAATTGGTTCGAAAAGTAGCTTGCCCATTTCATTTGTAGCCCCTCCACGCATTTTCCTATGAGGTCAACAACAAACCTCATGACCTGCGTGGGTGTGTTCTTTCTTACTATCTTACCAACAATCAACTGGAAAGTGAGGCACACTACACCATTCTGGATGGAGGCTACCTTGTAGCCTTGCTTCCCCTTCTCCACATTTTTGTATGTATCTTTAATCTTCTGCACCAGGGCGTGGTCTGCAGCCTTTCTTGGGTAAAAGTCTTGCGGGTCTGGTCCCTACATGCTCAATTAGGTGATCCGATGGATCAAATTTGGATCGACGGTGATGTGTCTATCTAGACATATATAACCCCCATGGAATATCGACAACTGGAGCTTAATGCAAGCGTTAACCTCTTGGTGCCTTCCAAAATGGGGTATTTTCATCACGTTCATAATAGTGGGATGCTTGAGGTCCATAGTCCATGGTTGGGGGATTATCCTTGACTTATTCCCCTTTGTCCTAGTCAAATACCTATGATGGGGGAGAATTCCAAAGCTCTTGCGATCCCCTAGGTTGAAGTCGCTAATATTTAATGTCATGATCTTATCCAGCTGAGGCTTGCCTGTGCGTATCACCTTCAGGAGGTACACAGTAATCAGGGTGTATTCGAAGTCCCTTGGGACACTGTCATGACTCACCACACCGGCCAGAGGTGGGATGTGGTCAGGTAGGATGTATGGGATTAACTTCGCATTTTCCAAGTCATCACGATGCTTGGTGCGTTTCTCAGTCACAGCTCGAAATGGTCCAGATCCGCGAGCAGTCGACGGGGAGGCTTGCACTCCTCACATCGATGAAGCTTGAATTATGACAGACATCACCTTTTCATCCATAAGGTCAATCAAAAATTCTTCGACATACTTTTCTACGACACTGAGTTCGTCCGAAATGCACGCTCGAGATCGGATAACTCAGGTTGATGAACAAATTCTCAATGCAATAGGACAGGTAGCGAAGTCTCAGTAAACACAACATAGTAACAATGAGTTCTCTTGTTGGCTCAGATATAATTTGTGAAAGTGTTCTCAGTGCAACGGTCGACGAAATAAGTAGACATTGATGTAACATATCCCTCCAATGGAAAAGAAGCCTTCATCAATGCAGTTTTGTCCGTTATGACATGGTCCCAACTGTCCGATGGTGAGATTTCTGATCATAAATGTTGTTCTAACCATTTTGGAACGACAATCTAACGGTCATAATGCCTCTAACGGTTATATTTCTCCACCATGGCGAAGTGCCAATCTGAGTTGGTCTGAAATTCCATTGAAGTTCAAATTCTGGAGACCTTCCTTTTGCGAAGTCTTCTCTGGAACTTCCTGTAATTTCTCTAACTTTTCTTTCTTCTTGTTGAGCTTTCTAGCCTTCTTCCCTATGATCTGCATCTCAATATTCATCTTTCCATTATGATTCCTATCTCCTCTTGGCATAGTAACTTGGCATTGTTCATGGTCTTTCCTTGGGTTCAAGGGAAATACTTCTTCTCTGTCTAGGGTAGGTTCTCTACTCTCCTATATAGACAGGTGTTTCAAGTCTTTTTGTGTTCTTTCAACTTCGACATCCAAATTTCTGGTCCTCAGTAGCTTTAACCGATTTTCTTGTTCTTTTAGTAAGTTTGTTATTCTCCTAGCTATGAAGTCTATTAGTTTTTTTTTTGTTGTTCTAGAGCTTCCTCTTCTTTTCTTCGGGTCTAATCTTTCTCAATCCATGTTTTTCCAAGTAATATAGCAAATGGGACACCGTTCTCAATAAATTTAAAAACCTCAAATTCTTCCTCTGTCGAAGTTCCATGAGCAGTCATAGATGTCTAGGTAAGTCTTCCACATAGGGTTATCAACTTTCCTCTAAATAATCCTATTCCTCCCAATGAAGGAATCATAGCAGGCTTTCCCAAAATTTCCCAGGTTCTTTTTGTCATGATATTCACCTGTGTTTCCCCATCCAGAACACAATCAATGTCGAAGTATCATATTCTTGTTTCTATGCACTCCTTTTCTTTGAAGATCTATGATAATTTGATATATTTGTGATCCTTCATGGTTTCTTTCATTTGTAGTAATACAGTCTCTGATTCTTTCTGGGGTTCTGCCATGGTCTTAGTTTCTTGACCTTCCTCAGGATTTTCTTGTCTCATATTCATATTTCAACCATAGAAATAATTCTAGGGCAATCCATAACCTCATGGTCCATAGATTTACAACAAAGACAACTAAGTCTTCTACCAGGGAATTCCTTAGCAAGATTTCCTGGTCTTCTGCAACTGTAACAAAGAGTTAATCCTCTCTTCCTCTTAAATGATCCCCAACCTTTCTTGTACTACGCACTAGGATCATAAGGGATAACTTGCAAAAACTTCTTCCTAGGATCATGCATCCATTTGTTAGTCCAAACATTCTTTCTATGCATAGGAATAACATATATTTCATTGTTTCTATCAAATCTACTCATATCAAACCTTCTTTCATCTAACTGTGCCCTAATTTTCAGACTAGGACAAAATTTATCAAACATACCTAGATCCATACTTTCGAAATGAAAATTTCCACTTATGTTACCTTTAACAGAGCACAAAGCTTTTAGATCTTACTTTTCAATCAAATATTTTCACTATTCTTTCCTTTATCAGAGCACAAAGATTTAAGATCTTACCTCTTTTCTTCAGATCTGCCTCCTCTCTTAGTACAGATCTTCGCAAGTCAAGTAGAGTACTGCGTACTAGGGCAATATATCTATGCAAAGATATTTTTCTTTTCCTCGGTTCCCAACAATCAAAGTTTCACGTCCCGGTAATGGAACCATTTGTTGGCATAGGGGCAGACCCAAGGTTCAATGCACCAACAAAACCCTAACTATTGGCCCTTTCAACAACACCTATGAAGCAGGTGAAGTCTCACCCGAGGTAGAGGCAGGGGTGGTTGAAGGACTCAGATGTCTGCAACCTAGCTGGGACATAGATCTGTGATTACAACACCTTAACAGAGCACTTTGCAATTATCATTCATTAGTATTTAGCCTTTATTTGCAGCACATATAATCCCTAATTACAACACAACAGAGTATTCAACAAGATCCAACACATTCAAGCACTAAGAACATCAAAATAGATAAGATATGGTACTTATTCACATCACCAAGCACTAAGCTATCATATCAGATACATCTAAACATACATTACTTCACTAAGCATAAATCATATGAATAATAAAGCAACCATAATGCACAAAACAACCATAACACATGATATACATGGTTCACCCACAACCTAGGGCTACGTCCACCAACTCTTCTTCTCTTTTTTGTCTTCTATCAATCATCTACATGCACAGAGCCACAAGATCCTACTCTGCATATGACAAGAGATCTGCGTGCACTCCGCCAGATCCTCGTTCCCCAAGCTAGGTTACAAAAAAAATACCTACACAAGCTTCTTACATCCACTTTCACTTAGCTTTGCAAGTGTTCAAAACAACATACACAACATTTACAACTATCACTTGCACTTAGCACAACATCACACAGATAGCTCTAGTGTCTCCTCTTACATCGCTTAGACATCTATTTATACATTACAAATGGGCCTAAACATGGGTAAACCCATGGGCCGACATCCCCATACCCATTACATAATCCCAAAACCCAAAAATACCTAAACAAGGGGCCAAGATCCCGCAATATCTGCTTCGAATTGCACTCTGCCTTCGACAGCCTGTCGAAGTCCCAAAAAGTGGTCAAACATGACCAAGGTTCTCCAAACTTGGTTAAGGGACAATAGACACAGAATATATCTATCCATTAAACCCATAAAATCCAGAGACTTGATATAGTTGAGAACGCTTGAGGACAACCAGCTGACCCAAGACCAACCAACCCTCCAACTAAACCAACAAGGATAACAGAGAGCTAGCACCCAGGATGACCAATAAATTCTATGGATTCAATATTATTACAGAAAGAACCATCAATGCTTCATTCCAAGAACATAATTTTACACAATTGCATCACTTAAGGAAACACAAACCAATACACCCGAGCCATTAATCATTTCATAACCAGAGAAGAATCATGAATGACCAAAAAAATACATACTTGTAATCGAATTCATTAAAATGAGATTTGTTCGAGTGGTTCCTCTCTGCAAAGAAGTCAAAGCATAACCACAACAGCAAGGTCGAACAATAGACCAACTAGGGTGGTGGCTAACAGAAGGAGTAAAGGTGACATGTAGTAAATGCACGTCGCTTCCACCCACAATGAATTTACTCATCAATACATGCCAACAATCCTTCATTAGCACCATCAATCAAACCATGTATCGAAACCATCACCACATTAAAATCCAATAGTGTGACCACCATATTCCATTTCACATCATATAACTCAAACAAAATCACATAACCATTAACATCCATTACCTTGTCAAATGAGCCAGCAACATCCCATTTATCCAAAGATATCATATGTAAATTGACCACATAACTCAATTAAATCGCATGGCCATTAAATTGCTAGCTATGATTTACCATAACCATTAAGTCTTTCATGCATATAGTATAGTATATAGGATAGTTTAAATTATTCACCTTTGCAGTTGTTGCATTGTTCCCTACTTCCTTCCAATTGTTTGTATGTGGTATAATAAAATTGTAGAGTTATATCCCTTTTCCTTGCATTTGTTATAGTATTTTTTTCTTCCCTCCAAACTGCATTTTATGTATTCTCACTAACATGTTTGTTGTGCAGGTGGAATAAGAACATATATGCATGATAACAATGAATAACATAGGTTGTAGTAACATAAGTAACCAACATTTCATAAGCTCAAACCATAGCCAATAACAACAAGATCTCATCAACCATGCAAGTCGTGTCTCACATCATCACAACATAAAAAATGAATAGATCTGATCTTCAATAGTTCAAGGGGGTCCCTCCTACTAGTATTATTTAGCTTTTATAATAATAGGCTTTAGTAACACTTTGTGGGTGAAACTTCGTTGACAATTTTAATCATCAACAAACTGGCGACTCCATAGGAAAATCTATTTCCAACATATTTAGAACTCATAACTCATGGTTTCGCAGACCAAGGACAATAATTTTATAAGACGTAACCAGAATAATTATGCAACAGGGGGAAGTGAGGGGATTTAATGGAAATATGACTGGGAATTTGGGAATAATTCATGAAAAGTGTTAAGTATGAGGGGTTTTTACCACTATATGCATAATCATTCAACTGGAATATGCTCTTAACTTTCAAGGATGAAAACTTATAAACTTTCTCTAAAGATCTCAATGGATGAAGAAATGGAAAGAAGAAGTGGGAAATAACCAATTCCTTATAAGACAATAGTGGAAATATGTAACAATTTCAAGGGCCCTTCAGAGGAGACATCATAACAATTGTGTAAGCTTGATTGTTATCGACTAACAAATATTTGCAGGAGTGTCACTGTGGCAGAATTGATCCAACATCCTATGTTGACCAAACACTAAAAGATGATAAGGACAAAATCACAACAAATGTAATAATGCAGAAATTAAAACAACACCAGTAAAAGACTCAATTGAAAACAACAAGGAAAGAAAACTTAACTTAGAAGGCAGAAATCAAGGTATTGTAAGCATAGAGAAGAAGCATAAAAATTGAAAGCAGAGCTAGGCTACTAGTATACAAAAATCCAATCAACATTAGGACTTTTTATGCTGGCCCCTCACAATACTTCAAGCAAGGACTATTAGTGTTGTAGGAAAAGAATTGTCTTTGTAATTCCCTTAAAATGTATGCGTTAGTGTCCAAGACAAAAGTAATTTGGAAGGGAATCAATACTTGAAATTCTGATGTAATTATCATCCCTTTGACACACATGAGTAAATCATCAAGATAAGCATGAAGACTGACCAATTCATTGAAAGTTGTGTGTATAGGCCCTTTAAAGGAAGTACTTTCATCAAATAAGCCAGAAGGCAGGCATTTGTAAGGCATAGTATCGCAATTAGTAATGAAAGTGGTTTTGTGAACAATTGCCCCTTTTACCTTGATTCTCTTGTAACCAAACAAACTGTCAAGTAAGGGCCCTAACTGTGACTCTACAACCTGTTGCAAAAACATTTCCATATTGAGAGGAGGGAAGGGATTTCTCATAATCGACTACCTAAAAGTTTGAAGACTAACACAAGTTCTAATGTTATCAGTGATCCTCGAGGTCGGTTCCCAATTTGAAACTCATTCAGGGTGGACTGAAAAAAAATTCTAGCCCTTAAGAAATATCTCAACTCCCTTCGAAAGGGAGCTTCCAGTGCAGAGTTAGCAAGTTCTTGTTTTTGCCTAGATAGTTTCATAATACACTGAACAAGACCAGGATCAAAACCATGAAGATCCTCATAAGAACAAGAAAAATCCTTCTGAGATTCACCGAGTAACCCGATGGACCCCTTCTCTTCTTTATCAAAACATTGGACATTTATTTTAACATTTGTTGAAGACTCAGGTGTTCTAATGTTCAGGAGGATGGATTCAACCACCTTCTTTCGTAACTCCTCTTCCTTATGTTTTTCTTTATTGCCTACAACACTCAATGAAAATGAACTCTCAAGAGGAGTCAAGCCCTTAGGAATTTTATTATTTTCTATGGGTATAATATCCTCGAGCCTAAGAGGTTCATTTTGAATGACAACACAAATACTCTCATTGTTAGGGATGGCCTTCCAAGGTCCTTCATTTTCAAGGATGTATGGATGATGTAGAGATTGAAAATCACAATCAGGCCTGTGAGGCAAAAGTTGTTGATTAGGAGAGGCTACAAAGACAACTAACCGATCAACCATTGAATTCAACTCCTTCTTAACATGAGTGATGTTAAAAGATAGAAGGTTCGAGACAAGTGCCCAAATATCTTGGGTGTATCATTCCATCAACTTGTTGCTAGGAGAGCACATCTTACGTATCAGGGTCACAACAAGCTCAGAACTTCCAAAAAATGAAAGGTGACCACAACCAAGATTAAGGGTGTTCTCAATGCCTAGTAATAAATCTTTGAATTCAACAGCATTGCTTGTACAAGCAAACTTCAACCTATAAGATAGATTATGAATTTTTCCTGCAGGGGAAACCAAGATAATACCATCTCCATTACCTTCATTAGAGTGTGAACCATCAAAATGTATATGTCATAAATCATCATCTAAATCAATTCTTTTCAAAGGAATATTATCCTCTTCAACAAAGATAGAATACACTCCTAGGTCTTCTTCGATATAGTTTACACTAGATTGTGGAACACTCTCTATGTAGGGTGAAATTCTTCCCTCTCTAAGGACTACAATATTCTTACCATTCCGAGGAATGGATAAATGTGTCCCATCGAGCGAGAGGTATCCACCTGTTAATGATTACCAATCTCTCCCCGAGATAATTGAGTAATTTCTTATAGGAATGTCAATCACCTGAATGTTGAGGGCTGTCCTTATCTCAGGATGAGCGCATAAAACCAAGGTTACATCCTTAATCTCACCTATGGTTGTTTTTTGTAGAATATTATAGGAGGTCATGCTTCAGGAATTTTCATTTGCACAAGACAAGCCTAGCTCTTCCATAATAATCTTCGACATCACACTTGGGCCCGAACCACCATCAATGAGGCAACAATAGGAAATTTTATCCATGATCTTTACAAAAATATAAAAAGGGGGATTTTTTATAGGGTATCTATAGTTATGTACACCTACTTTATTTATATAAGAATCCTCTTCGCTTACCTCTTCAGAAATATTGGCTACAATGGAAGCTTTTCCTTCCATGAATTATTTCAGATGCATCTTTTGTTTAGGGACGACAACCATGTCTAGGAGGGTTGCATATGATTTGATGTTGGCTAACTGATTTAAGATATTGTACTTGGAAGAGGGAAGAGTGGAGTGATTCTTTGACTCTGAGGAATTTTAGGAACCTTGGGAGTAGCAGCAGTTGAGGATGAGCTCGGGCTAGAAAAACTACGAGGAGGGTCAAATTTTCCTTTGGGAGCATCGGCTTTGTTCCTAGTATTAATAACCATAACATCTTTTGGCTTTGCAAAATCTAGGACTGCGATAGTAGCTTCTAGTCTTTTACCAAATATCTTATCTTGGGCACTCTTCTTTACCTCACATGTGGTTTCTTCATGGTGTTCCTCGCAAAAGTTACACCAAGTCCGAGGCAGGATAGCTTTAGGCTGAAAATTGTTTTCAACTAGATTTCTAAAAGGGTGTGCAGAAGAGGATGAAGCTTCGGGGGTGAGAGGGGAGAGTCGAGACAATACCCTTTCTCTAAAATGTTATCATATGATTTTTCATATATTTTACTAGCTGCAAGAGGGAGGACATTCATGCCTGTCTAACTGATTCTCCCTGGGGAAGACCAGTTCTTTCAAGCTATTCTTCATACTTTGAACAGGTATGTAGAGCGGAACCAAGATTATCGATGGATTTTTCTGCAAGACTATGACGATAGGGGAAAGTCAATGCATTGTAGTAATGCATGAAAGTGGCTTGGTTCTAAGGGCGGATAAGTTCAGGGATTTGATCGTATAACTTGGTGAAACGTAAGTTGAAAGACTTGATGGTCTCACCATCTTTATAAGTGATGTTATTGTATTCCCTTAACTTCTTGGTAGGGCTTTTGGATTGCCCATAAGTGGATTAGAACCAATATATCAACTCCTCCAAAGTAGACAAAATCTTAGGAGGAAGGTCAAAGAAGTCGATCCTAGCCTTTCCTTCCAAGGAGTTGACGAATAGGTGTATGCAAGTATCGTTGTCGTTGGCCCCTATATTATGACAAGCATTAGAAAATTCCACCAGGTGTTCATTGGTACTAACAATGTTATTTTCTGAAAACTCAGGCAAATGCTCTTTAAACTTCAGAAGTGGGAAAGTAACAGGTGTTAGGTTAAGAGGAGAATACACATGCCATGGTGTGGTTGTGGCATCTTCTTCGAACTGAAAAATCCCATACTTTTTAATGAATTTGGTGGGGTTTGTGGTATATTGGACAAGAATATGGTGGTTGTATAAGCTACCAATCACTGATGATGATGAATATTGGGAATATGGAGCACTTATAGTGCCACCAGAGCCACCACTAGATGCCATCTTATGGATGATAGATGAGGGAAAGAAAGACGAGATGGATGAATCAGATGAAGTTCTCCTTATAGCACTTTGTTGGGCAGATAAAACAACGTCTCTCCTTCCCGTTTCAGCAATAGGATTTATTTTAGGTGGCAAGCCTCTCCTTCTTCTAGAAGCACAAGAATCTAAGGACATGAAAAAAAGGCCAAAACTAAGGAAAGGAAGGTTACTACTGATTTCTAGGCTGTCTACGTATAGCTTCCAATTGTTCTTGAACATTAATATCTCGTTCAATTTCTACCCAAGAATGGTTAAGCTCAACACATGTCATAACAATGTCTAAAATAGTATGAAACAAGTTCAAAGCAATGTTGGTCTGGTCTTGGAGACCAGGCTCAATATTGGGCTGCCTCGCAACAGGAACAATCATTAATAGAAAAACAGTCAAAGAATCAATATCAGAAAAAGAAAGATGTATCAATGAGAATCGAGTATAAAAATTAACCAGAGAGATGTCGAAGATCTCCCCAGTATGGTCTCCAAATAAATGTTGAGGAAAAGTTATGAAATGATCTTACTCAAGCATTTTAAGACTTTACTTGGCTAAAGCAAAGTAGACGGGAATATCACCCTATGTTTATAGCCAACAAAAATAACATCCTAACTCACAAGTATTAATTATGAGTGCTTAGGCTAGTCTTTTATCAACAAAAAAGCTTGTTGGAAATTCACTTTTTATGTAATTTTTTGAACATATCAGTTGCTGAAATAAATGTAAAGATAGAAGAAAAGTCACCAAGATGATAATCTAGACAAATGAGACATAAATAAATCCCTTATTTCATTCAAATTCACCAAAGAGTCATTTTCTTTACAACATCTCATCCAAAAACTTTGGACCAAAGTCAAACTTAGACATCCGTAATGGAACATACAAAAGGACCTCTAACAGACTAAACTCTAAAAGATGGATCAACTTGCCACATATTGCTGCCCACTTGACTCTGCACAATAAACTTTGTCAGTCATGAAAATTAATTCACAAACAGACAAGTCTACACAGACTATCAAAGATATATCAACACCTCTGAAAAACAAGTGTCTGAATGATGTGATTCAGCCCTGAATGTTGTTGTCTACAATAAGACCTTGCTATCATAAAAGAGAATTAGTCTTGTGATGAATAATGAATGAATGAAAACTAAATTATCTCAACATAAACTCAATGAGAAAACCTTAGCATGCTTCTACTTCTATCCTCCCCTTGTTCCCCCCTTTCCTTTTTCTTTTAACAAATTAGAATTGGTCGAAGTAGTTGAACCAACTCATTAGTTAAGTTAATTAAAAAACTCAACTAACTTTAGTTAGGGGGAAGAGTAATAATTATAATAAAGGTCATAAATAAATAATAACTAGTAGGTGGGACCCCTTGTGACTCTGTTTAGTTCATAAAAATCATAACAATCATAACATAACCATTAGTTAAGTAAAACACATCTCCTTGTGTCTCCCATCAACATATTCACTTTTGGCAATTTTAGCTCATGAAATTTGAAATTATTTTCAAAAATATTACCCATATATCCAAAATAAAACATGTTTCCCAAAATTTCCTGAATTCAATAGTCATCAACAATGGATAAAAATAAAACTCAAAAGACATATTTCCCATTCTATAATGCAACCCTTGCTTAATTGTTGTTGTCACCTCTTGATTTCCCTAAATTTTCCTTTGCCTGTGCGGAGCCTTTAGGCCTAATATCGTTGATCACATGGGAACAATCGTCCCTCAAATGCATCTGGGAAGAGACGAATTTGTCAAAGCCATTGGAAGGTGAGGAAGGGGAAACAATGGATTTTTCTTTATCAATGGCATGGTGGGCCTTAGTTTTCAATCTCTTGCTAGTATGGGAGGATTGCACTAGCGAGTGGTCAGGCCCAACTTGGACAATGGGGTTCATATGTGGAGGAGCAGGCAAGGAAAAGTTGGGCTAGCCACGATGTTGGGAGACTGTCGGGTGGAAAATCTCCTGCCATCCATCATTTTCATGAACCTCGGGTTGCAATGAGACATGAGTAGGTACAGGGATACCAGGGGCTTGTGGGGCTTGGAAAGGAGGCTTTTCGGGCTTAGGTTGGATTATTTCCTGCCCAATCCAATTGAAAAATCCAGCATGAAACAATTGGCCAAGCTCTTGTGAATCGACATCAAAATGTATGGAGAACCTGGGCCTTCTTGGGCCTCGGTTCCAATTACCTCTACCTCTGTTTTCACAGCCATGAATCCCTCGACTAAAAAAACTCATCCTGCATGTGTGGTTGATTAGCAAATAGTCTTTTAAATAGCCATACATGACAACTCTTAAAAATATGAAATAGATTTGGCTCAGTGATGTATCAGACTCATGCAATCCAATCCATACAAATTGTTTTATTGTTTATGAATGAGCAGGGGGTGAAAACGGTTCTGGGATATGTGAGGGGTTTGTATTGAACGAAAATATGATATAATGAGGGGGGAAGAACATGGTTACTGCTCAATGACAACAACCATCAAATGTAAAGAAAACCAATAAAACATCATTGTATCCACACAAGACACTACCACTTTCAATTGTTTTAACATTGAAATTCTCTTGACTGTAATCAATCTCAGAATAGGGAGTGAAAAAAAATGAATATGGGAAGGTGATGGGATTTTTAATTAGTGGAAAATGAAATAATGGAAGGGAAGAAGAACGATTGTTTTTCATGAAATTAATTAAGTGATCCATAAAACATTCTACGAAAAGAGATGCACCAAACAACAATCATTGCGACCAAATAACAATTATTGTGTATTTAACTAGTTCACTGTTCATAATAAAATATCCAACTCAGTGCCATCACTAGACAATATGCATTTCACACAATCTGTAAAGAGGATTTTTTTCCTTTCTTTGCATCTTATAACAATTTCCAAACAGTAACCATTCCACTTTGTTAACCATCAAAATAAAATATTGCCCATACATTACTTCAATCAACAAATATACTCAAATTCATGTTTCCAAAATTAACAATGAAGTCATAGTATCACTGCAATCGGGTCCATCATTTTAAATGCAATGATATTCATTAAACATATATAGGGAGTAACCAAATAATCAAGATCAAATTGTCAAAACCCAAATTGACAATTAAACAGACAACAACCACCATCCAACACAAGCTATGCGCCGCATAATTCAATCATGCAAGTGTAACTCCACCACTGTGCAATCCCAATTTAATGTGACTCTAAAAATATGGGCCACCCATCCAACATGACGAGGTATAAACAACAATCCTGTCTCAACAAATGATTGGGCTGCAACAAAACATGATTAAAACCCCGTGGGTATCCCTGAGTGTGAAACCCAAGTCATCCATGTTATACATCATGCGCAGCCAACAAAACACCACGATGCAATATTTCCACTTAACAAAAACAAACACACAGTCACGATAATAACTCAACTCATCGTGCCAAGCCATCGATTCAATACAATATTGATTCGATTTAGTTACACTGTAATCGACTATGTCGTGTACACTTGGCTCATACAATCAGACAATCATAAGGATGTAGTGGATGTCATTCATCCAGTCTTCCTGGTTGCAATAACCAATCGACACCAAAAGAAACTAACAGTTATCATGACAGAAACACCACACACACAACACGATATGCATGAGAAAAATCAAGCATTTGTAACCAATGCCAGCTAATCATCCAAACAATCCATAGTGAAAAATACCAGTGATTGTGTATCAACCAACCAATTTATCACTGTCATAAAATCAATTGACCTAACCAGTTGTGACAACCACACATACCCACGCATCGATTCGAATTGGGGCAGTGACCCTCTCCATTAAACAATACTGAGTTATTAAACATAAGGAGAGTGACTGTGTAAATTGAGATGTGCAAATAACATGCATGGTTTACCATTGTTATACAGTGGCAGTAACTAAATTCCAAACCAACATGACTGTCATATGGCCAACTGGATATTGAGTTTGTACTCAAATTAATCGATGATACATTCAATCCATAATCGCCCACAGTAAACTTGACAGGCCCAACAGTCTTCCCTACACAACTTCAAACTGGAGGCTAAGGGTTTGTTTTGTAGCCAATACAGGGAGAACAAAGCCAACACCTTGTAGTGGTGAAAACGCCGAGGCCAACTCTATACACAGAGAGAACCACAACTCATTCGTGGACAGGAAACCAATCCATGGAAGGGGGCCATAACAGAATGTGAGGCTATCGTTCGGCCTGGCAATGTTATTTAAAGCATGCAGGGTATAACCCTCGTGTTCTACAAACAAACAACCATAGCACTGTAATATACCAGATATAAAATGTATGCAGAACATAAATAAAATGCTAGTAATGGCAGAATAACAACAATATAACCAGAACATTCACCACAATAACACTGAAATGATATAAGAATAACAATAGAAATAGCACTTTGAATTTGAAAGCAATTTTCACGGGCCTCTTCGAGGGGGAAACCTCCAGTTGAGCAGAGCTCTATTACAATAATATCCAAGCTAGGGTTCTCAAACCCTCTACTCCTATTTATACTAAAAAAAAGCATCTAGAGGAAGATCCTTCTAGAAGCGGGAGCTTCTATTAGGTCTTCTTACATCTGCCTTATTCTATTTTATTGAAAGGCCTTATTAATATTGACCTTTATTACATCCGAATATATTGTTCTACCTATGTGAGGGTTACGACCCTAACATGTCCGGCCCCTTAAAAAAAACCTTGTCCTCAAGGCTTGAGATGAGGAAATTGCTGCAGAATGGTAGCTGGATCCCAAGTGGCGTCTGTTGGAGTTGTATCCTTCCACTGGACTAGCACTTCCTTGATGGTTCTCTGGCATAGGTGATTCTCACGCTGGTCCAAAACTACTTTTGGTTGTAGACAAATGGATCCTTCTTCAGCTAACTCTGGAAGGTTGGTTTGAATTTGGTACTTAGCTCCAATCACCTTCTTTAAGCATGAAACATGAAAAATAGGATGTAGCTTCAAATGGCTAGGCAAAGCTAATTGATAGGCGACTTGTCCCACATGCTTGAGCACAGTATAAGGACCATAAAATTTGGGCACTAGCTTCTAACAATGCTCGGCCTTTAGGGAAGTTTGCTTATAAGGTTGTAGTCGAAGAAACACATGATCCCCTTATGCAAATTAATGTTCAGAGTGACCTTGATCTACTTGTTGCTTCATGCGATTCTGTGCCATGACCAAATTATCTTTGAGGGTATGGAGAATAGCCTCTCAAGCTGTAAGTGTTAGTTCAACCACCTGGACCTTTGAGGCACCCGGTAAGTATGATAGAGCTGAAGGTGGCTTCTGTCCATATATCGCTTCAAAAGAAGTCATGTGTGTAGCTATATGGTATGAAGTGTTGTACCACCATTCAGCTAGGGGTAACCATTGAGCCCATTGATTTTGTTTTTCCGAGGAAAAACACCTCAAATATGTTTCCAAACACTTTTTGACAACTTCCGTTTGGCCATCAGTCTGGGGATGATAAGATGTGTTGAGATGCAATTTGGTTCCTTGTATCTTGAACAGTTCTTGCCAAAAATTTCTTGTGAAAGTTGGGTCGCAATCAAAAACAATAGAGTGTGGCATGCCATGAAGCTTGAAGGCCCAATCCATGAAGATTTGAACCACCGTGGATGCTATAAATGGGTGTTGAAGGGTACATAAATGAGCATACTTGGAAAGGTGATCAACAACCACCATGATGATGGATTTATTTCTCGATTTGGGTAAGCTGGTAATAAAATTCATAGAGATATCCTTCCAAATAGCAGGTGGAATCGGGAGCGGTTGTAGTGTGCCCGACAATTTGAATGTTTCTCCCTTGTTGCGTTGACACACATCATATTCAGCTACAAAATTGTGAATGTCCTGTTTCATACCATCCCAAAAAAAGGAATGTTTGACCCTGTCATATGTTTTGGTGAACCCAGAGTGCCCTACTGTGGGTGTAGCATGAAGCTTAGAAAGTACTGTGGGTTTAAGCTTTGATTGTTTACTTAAATACAAACGACCTTTGTATCGAAGTTCCTCATGGAGCCAATAGTACCCTGGGGAAGATGGAACATTGGACTGTAATTGGTGGATCAACTGCAAACTTTTGGGATCTTGTAGCCATTCCTGGCGAATGGCTTGAATCCAATCTAGTACAATGAATGAAAGAGAAAAAATGGATCCTTCATCTTCATATTTTTGGGAAATTACATCCGCAACCACATTGTCCTTTCCTTTCTTATAAATGATCTCATAATCATATCCAAAGAGTTTAGTCACCCATTTTTGTTGTCCTGGGGAGGAAATGCGTTGTTCCAAAAAATACTTGAGGCTTTTATGGTTTGTCTTAATTTGGAAACATTGCCCCAATAGATAAGGACGCCACATATCCACGACATGCAGAATAGATAACATTTCCTTTTCATAGATGGATTTGCCCAGATTTCTTTCAGATAGTTTCTTGCTGGTAAAGGCCAAAGGTCGACCCTCTTACATAAGGACAACACCAATTCCTTTCCTTGAGGCATCACATTCCAACATAAAGGTCTTTGTGAAATTGGGAAGGGCAAGGACTGGAGTGGTGCACATGGCCATCTTCAAGGTTTGAAAATTTTGAGCAGTGGCTGGAGTCCAAGTGAAAGAGTTCTTTTTTAGGAGAGCAGTGAGAGGTGTTGCAATCTTCCCATAATTCTTAACAAACTTGCGATAATACCCTGTTAAGCCTAGAAATCCACATGTTGGAGCCACCTTTTTTATTTGGTTCAAATCTATTTTAAAATTCAAATGTCAGTTCCTAAGTTCTTTTTCGCTTCGTGACATTCACCTACTGAAAATCTCAGTAGTCTCGACATGTGAAATAGCAGGGGATGTGATGTTTCATAAGTTACCACTTTTTATCGTTAAACAAAGGTTGTTGCTTTTGTACCTTGGAATATCGTTCTTCGGAAGTTACAAGTCACAAGATTTACAAAACCCGATGTGCGAGGTCGCGAAAAGTTTTAAAAAGATTACCTCAGGTGAAAGCTAAGAGTAAGGTCGTGTAAACCCCAGTCAAGTGTTCTCGAGAGTTCACGTCTCTGTGTTAACTCTCTCCTAAAACATTATCGCTAAAACTCCGAAATACGAAGCCACAAAACTTTTACCTAAGTAACCCAGGTTAGAGTCAAGGTTGTTTAGTTTTGACCATGATTTAAGTTTCTTGGGATTTCGCGACTCAGCATACATTCCTCCCGGAAACTATACCTTCGAGGTCCCGAGTCACAAAATCACGATATAAATTAAAGCATAATCAATTAAAACACTTAATCCTAGTTACGTCCTTGCTTAATTAAATCTAATCATCACAATCTCGGGTTTTAGAGGCTTGAAAGGTTAGAGTTAAAAGTCCCAATACGGTGAACGTCGAAATTTTGATTTAAATCATGATTAAGGAATCCAAGCCAGCATAATCAATGTTTAATGAAAATGATAATAATGCACAATTTATGAGGTAATTTTAAATGTTCCTTGCGCCAACTTGTGCCACGAACCGTCAAAGTTTATGGAATTAATTGGAAATAAGGCGAAATGACAAAGTAAGGATATGGTTTTTATTGCCAAAATCTCTATCTAAATATGATTGGACCATTCTGTTCGTAAGGACATCGATATGTTAAATGACCGAAGATATATATCTGTTGCTTCCTATTTTATTCATAAACTTCATTTCTATCCTGCACAGAGAAGTTTTTCCAGTAAGCTAACTTCTATATGTATACGCATTTTTATTGCAGAAGAGCTAAGTTACAATCTTCTGTCATGGCCCCATGAAAATCATCCAAGGCAAGCACTGAGGTTTCAGAACAAGGTTCTGATAATGTTTCAGACACTTCCCCTCGAAGCGTTGATTCCGTATGAACCTATTCATACGTCTCAGAGGTTTTGCAATCAGATGTGGTGAACTGTTCGGACAATTCCAGTGACAATGAGAAAGACGACATGACTACCAAATACAAGATCATCGTCCAGGCGGAGATGCATAAAGTAGCGGCCAGGCCACGCCTTCTTCCTTACTATGAAATGATCTGATGGGTGCTAGATCATGTAGACATCCTTACCAGAACCATCATCAACGAGAAGAATGCCATTGTTGGGACCTTTAGACTAGAAAACTTACAGACGATGTACAAGTTACCACCCACATCGGACTTCACATACAATGCAGAGTTTCTAGAGGGTTTTAAACATAAGGAATGCGAGCAATACACAAAATGTTTATCTGATTTGATCAAGGATTGGGTCTCACACCCAGCGAAGTTTAGGGAAGACAACAATGGAATTTATTCCATATCCTCTTTGGAACCACAGTTCAAATATGTAGTGGTGATGACCTGTAGATTGTACGGGAGGGAAGACACCACACATTTTTTCCTCCCATGGGTGCCTTTGATATACATAGTAGCAGAAGGCTCTTCTTTTGACTGGGAAAAAATGTTATGAGATAGTCTAACCAGTCGGATTACAGAATATTAGACACAGAAAGTGAGTGGGAAAGCTGCTTCATTTTTTATGTCCGCATACCTCATGGACACGGTATGTTCCATGACACCTTTTCCCCTGATGAATTGGAGCTGGAATCCATCAGATGCTGAGCCAGTCCATGTATACCATTCTAATCTTTGGGAGGACAAGGCTTCGGATTTCCTATATGAAATCTTCAATTGGGTAATGGTACCGATGCATGTTGCCATCTTCGGTAATCCGCCACCCAGGATATCGGATAACATTACAACAAATTTAAGCAGAGTGGTGGATTGGTACGTGGAGAAAGAATTTTCATACATCAGGGTTTTCGACATTTTTGTCCCTCCGCATGCTTTACCCTTACTTATACCCGACAGATTGGCTTGTCATGAGATTTCCAGGCAAACCGTAATTGGCGGTATAAGTAAAGAACTGAAAGGGTTTTCAAAAAAGGTATGGCCACCTTTTCCTATTCATTTGAACACCTATTCATTATTAGACTTCAGGCATGCAAAGGCTAAGGTAGCAGCCCTAGAAGATATAAAGTTGGTTCACATTGAATTCAAGAAACACGATCCACACAGGGTCGTGAGTAATCATTTGGCCAGATGTGGCCTTAAAAATATTTGAGCACGAAAATTTGCCTCATGATGATATTTTTCGAGGCATGACATATTATGATGAGGTTTTGGCTCGAATACAAGCCCTGTCACCCGAAGAGAGGGTCGATGTTGTCAGATTCCAAGAGCATGGGCAGAGTTTCCTTCCTCTAGTATAACGGAGTGAGAATCCAACGACCGTGGAGGTGCAGAAAACAAAGGCAGAAGGCTCCAAAGATTCAGCACCCGGCCAAGAAGAACAAAAAGATAAAGAAGGGCAATATGGGCACCCGAAACAGGAAGCCAAGGCTTCCATTCCTCCAAGCGAGCAAACTTCGGTCATTACTCCTGGGAAATCTTCTAAACAGGTCGATAATCCCATCGCCTCCATTAACCCCCTACAGTCTGCAAAGGAGATCTCGGACACAGATTGGATTTTGGGTGAAAAATTGACACCTATATTAGTAGAAGAGCTACCTATGAATGAATTCTTCTTCGATAAGAAGAGGAAAGTGGTTGTGAGACAAGAACTCTACCAAGAGGAAGGTACTGTCTCTAAGAAATTTAAAATTTTAACTGATGGGAGAAATATGAAGAAAGAAGAATTCACGACACAAATAGCAGGAACATTGGGGGATTTCGCTACAGCGAACCAATATTCAGTCAGGACCCTAAAAGATCATCTAAAATGAAAAAAATGTTTGATCAAGATGCTAGAGGCTAAACTAGCTACAGCAGAAGTTGTTGCCTAGATCAGGCAAGTGCGACTTTAGAGAATTAACAAGAGTAGAAGATCAAAAAGAAATCGAGTGGCTTAAAGTCGATCTCGAATAGACACAGTTGAAGGTTCACACGAGTCAGACTCAGATAAGCCAGCAGGGAGAATTGATAGACCAGCTTCGGGCCAAACTAGAATTCGTCGAAAGCCAGGTAATCAATATCGGGATATTTCAATCCCAAGCAATAGAGATAAGAAAAAGGTTATCGACGGTGCAACAGGGTCTGCTTGTTAAAGTAGAAACAATTCAAAGAAACTTCCAACTCATTGACCAGGTGTTGGAAAACCTCTTTGTTAAAGAAAGGGAAGACGGAGCAACTCGGGTGGCATTTCAGAAGGCTATTATAGCCACAACAAGAAGGGAAACGAGCAGTAGTTCTAGTGTTTCCATCGCAGAGCAGACCAGGGGTAATATCTTGTTGAAAGAATGGGAGCGAAATATATCTAAAGGCAGACAACAAGATATGAAGTTGAGGAAATCTTGCGAAGAAATTTTTGGTTTGTTCAGTGAGATTTGTTTGGGTTCAGATGGTGAAAGTGGTATGGAGATACTGGGTCATATCAATACAACTAAATATATGCTAAATATCAAGGAAAATGAAGAAAGATAATTAGCCGAAATATCACAACTAACTCAAATAGACATAGTGCAAATAGACAAATGGATAATTAAATCGAGTATATGGTTATGCTCTATCAATGCCAAAGATCAACAGGTGGAAGGAAAGTTGCCACTATTTATGAAAGACTACTATATTTTTGAGGCAAATAATCAAGCAGAGCCATCTAAGTTGATATCACAGCTGGTGGAGAAGTGCGTTATTTGCATGGAGCATGCGAAGAGGCAGGTTTCGGGTACCAAATGAGAACAGAGATAAAGAAACGAAATGTTTCGACTACATTGATTGTAAGCGAAAACCTCTGGAACTATTGAGATTCCAGCACATAATTTTTTTTATAAATATACATTTTGAAGAAAGAAAAAAAGGCTGGACCTTTTTTATTATTTGTAATAGAGATTGTCTCTTTTCGAGAATTAATATAGAGCAATCTGGAGATTCCTAATTCTGTCACTACTGTGTTATGAGTTTGTTATCTTTGTTATTTCATATTCATTCTTATTTCACTTATATACATCTGATGAAGGTTGCATTGCAATTTAGTAAAACTTCTACTGCAGTTATTAATATTTAGCTATCTATTGTTTACAATTTTTCCTCTGTATCAACTACTAGCAGGTACAAGACCTGTGAATTTTTAGGTTGTCATATTTTATGCTTCATCGGACCATTTCTTATCTTATTTTCTTCTTCTGTTTACAGAGTAAGATTCACCCTCGATAGGAGCCTTGCTCTATAGACAGCTTAATGTTTTTCCCATAATTCATACACCATTTATTTCAAATATAACACAGTTACGGAAAAGGGCCTTTGGTTTTCATTTTGCTTTTAATATTGATTACTAAAGTTATTTTTTATAAAATCAAATTGACACAGCATAAAAACTTTCAGATTTCTTTAAATTTTTATGTTCCTCTATGACTGTCCCTGTTGTAAGACAACCCAATATTGAACCCGGCTTGACAGATCAAGCCCACATCACTTTAAATCTCTTTGATACCATACTTAAAATAGATAACACCTGAGTAGAGCTTGAACGTTCATGGGCTGCAATTGAAAGGGATATAAACATCCAGGAACGGTTGGAAGCCAGACAGCAACAACCTAGAAATCAACCCTAGCTTCCTTTCTCGAAGGTATACCCTCCTCCCTTTTACATCTTACTAAAGTTTGGATGCCTAGAAACTGTACTTTTTAAAGCCTTAAGTACAGACTCTGGAACAACATCTTTTTGGCACTGCTGTCGGGGACGAAGTTACGAAACCTTTTCCCTGGGAAGAATGACATATTTTCAAGTTTCACCCTTTGATAGTGAACAAAGAGTGAGCACTTTCTAAAGGATTTTCTTATCTTTCACTTGGAGACTCTATGCATAATTAAGCTGGCATCCAGTCGAAGGAATACCAGACAAAACCCAGAGAACAAGCAGACCACACCTGTTTCAGATCCTGAAAAAATATTAAAAGCTAGAGGTTCTCTTAAGCTGATTACTGCAGTCTATCAGCTTAAACACCCGCAGCCCAAGATCAAAAGTTATTTTGAACCTTCAACTTCGCATAGTACACCTCCCGAAACCACTAATTCATTTTTATTCATATATGTGGTTAAAAGTGAAATCCTTCTAAAAACCTCTATTGGACACAAAGGTAAAAACCCGACAGTAAATTTATCAGCATTTGATATCTCGCCGACTCTCCTTTCAGACTTTCCGACCTCGCCAAGTCTCGAAGAGTATACTATATAGTCAAATCTCACACCCACGGGATCCCCTGATTACGTCTCCTGCAAATCCTAAGAGCCAAGTCCTCGTGTCTCCGTTCACTCATCTTTGCTTCTCTCATCTCCCGAAGAAGCTAAGAATATGTTTTTAGTCTTCCAGAACCCGCTATATAACACACCCTATCCCCGTCAGGTAATACCAATGGCGGTCGTCGGAGGAGGAGCAGGGGGCCAAGCGCCTCCCCTACCCCCTAGAGTTTTCACTAAAGTGGTTGTGAGATATGCACCTTTAGTTCTACCCACACCTCTTCATGACCTTCCTAAAAATTATATAAAAAATTTACCAAAATTTACAGGGGAAGGGGACTTAACTGCAGCCAAACATATAAATTTCTTCAATCATTTCGCTGATATTCTAGGTCTGGAACACAAATATGTTTATTCGAGATTATTTGTTCAAACTTTTAAAGGACAGATACGAACCTGGTTTCGAAGCCTACCCATAGGGTCTATCTTATCTTACGATGCCTTGGAAGATGACTTTCTTAGACAATGGGGTGAGAGAAAAGACCACTTATATTATCTAACCGAGTTCGGATCTCTAAAGAAAAGGAATTCATAAACAGTTATGGAATTTATCCAAAGATTTAATAAACTATATAATAATATCCCAGCCGAAGTCTCCCAACCTGCAACCAAAGTAACCTTCACAGGAGGTTTCGAACCCGATTTCTCCCTTCTCTTAAGAGAAAGGTGGGGGGCTACCTTAACCCGAATGCAGGATGATGCTATAGAAATTGAGTCCAACATGATGGCCTTTGGTAATTTGAAATCTAGGATAGAAATGGGGAATAGAGAAACCAAATGTTTTAGGGAACAAGCGAGACCCTCATGATCTAATAGATCTACAGACGACAAAATGGATGATATGGCTAGGGTAATTAAAGAATTGTCGAATAAGATTTACAGAATGGAGCTATACCAATCCAAGAGTGATCCTTTTGTTAAAAGAGAATTCAGAAGAAACCCCAACCCTCAAAATCAACAAAGGCAGGTTAAAAATGAAGATCAAAAAATCCAAACCCCTTTAAAAAATGAAAATTTTATAGGAGGAAATGACCTGGAATATTTCGAGGGACTTGAAGAAGACGCGACAAATTTGGGCGATGACTACATTCAGCCCTATGTAACTAAAGAATATTATGAGAGGTTATTGAACACACCCCAACTGTCAAATGAAGAAGATGATATAAACAACAATGACTTTGTTGTATGTCAAGATATGTCTGATTCCATGACAGCTGGGGTTCAATCGAGGTATGACTTGAGGTCTAAAAACAAACTTACATCGATTCCTCAACCGAAGAACATTCTCCCTAGAGGTGAAATATATGTGCCTGCCCCAAAAGAGACTGAAACATCCAACAACAAAACAAAGGAGGCAGACTCGTTGAACCTCAAAACAAAGGAAGTTGAGACCCAAACTAGGGAAATCAAGATAGCTGAGACACCCTCACTGGAAAGAAAGCTCATGAGTAATAAGTCAGCTCAGAGAAATAAGTTAGAGAAGAAAGAGATCAAGGTTTTAACCAGGGAAATGGACAAAGGTGGCGGTGATTTTAGTGTCGAAAATGAAATAAATAGGATCAAAATACCGATTCCACTGGTTGAATTAGCAAAAAACCCTACATATCAAAAATAGATAACCAAGGTGATAGGTTGTTCGGATCAAGAAAGTCAATCAAATGAAATAAATTTAGAATATGACAAGCCAAATATCACTTTCGGTCCACATTTCAAGGGTGCCAGAGACACCGTTGCCCCTTTCTATATCACCCTAAATGTGCATGATCGACTGCTGCATAACTACATGCTAGATTATGGAGCTTCACATATTGTGATTCCCAAAGCTATTATGGATAGACTAGGCCTCGAGATCACCCAACCTTATGGAGATCTCTACTCCTTTGATTCAAGAAGAGTCAAGTGCTTAGGTATGATAAAAGATTTAGTAGTCACCCTTGCACAGGTCCCAGTCAAAAGTGTTCTGATGGATGTAGTTATTGTTGATATCCCCTGAAAATATGGATTACTGTTATCAAGGTCACGGGGAGCCAAACTTGGGGGATCCCTTCAACTAGACATGACTATGCCATGATTCCTATTTTTGGTGGGCAACTCACTAGGTTATACAAGGAAACAAGGTTAGCCTATACTATGAGCGATCCTCAGAATCCTAACAATTTTCCTGTTTACATTGTTGATCAAGATCTAGGAAATTGTATTTTTTCTTTTGATGAGGGTATAGATAGTTGCACAGAAGAAAACTACATAGACGAGAAAGATTATGAAAATATGCATAGTACAGGGATCTAGAAAATGTTTTTTGACGATGCTCTGTCATGTGAAGGAGTTGGTGCAGGAGTACTTTTTGTGGCACCTAAAAATAGGTTTGTCGTCCCTTTTTCTTACAGGCTTCAATGGGATATAGACTACACTAACAATGTATGTGAATATGAGGCCTTAGTATTAGGATTGGAAACTACCAAGAAATTGAACATAAAGAACCTGAAAGTATATGGAGACATTGAGTTGATAGTCAAACAGGTAAATCGACAATACCAGGCCAAACACCCGAGATTGAGAGCGTATAGAAATTGTGTGTGGGATCTAATGGAAAATTTCTTCTCGTCTGTAAATATCCACTTTATACCATGTGCCAGAAATTTGCAGGTTGATTTGTTAGCCAAGGCAGCCTCGACTTTCGCTCCCCCCGTAGTTTTTAAATTAAAATACCTTATAGAGGTAAGGCACAAACCATCCATCTCGAACAACATACAACACTGGCAGGTTTTCAAGGATGACGAACAGATCAGAAAGTTCCTCGAAGTAGTGGGTGACTTTTATGAAACTCACATCGATCAAGAGAATCAAAATGATCACATGTGGATTATGCAAGAAGGAGAAGACCCTCAGGAGTTTCGAGAAAAAATTGCCAACCATCGCATGTTAGTTTTAAAAAATAATCAGATTCCAAAGGGACTAATTCCCCTGGAGAGACTTTTCGATCAAAATGACATGCCTTTAAAATCTACTCTTCAACCTATTGTCGTCCTAATACACACTTGCAAACGTGAGCAAAGTCCAGCTCACTTAGTGTGTCCTTGGAGGCACAATGCCTAGGTTCACAGTCCACACTGTCACATTGACTAGAACCTCTTCCTTCTAGGCTTACTCCTAGGGAAGCCAAGGGGGGTAGACCCTAGTTACTAGATTTTATTTAACGTTTATTTTCTAGGATTTGGTTTTAATTTGTTAAAAGGGTAAGGGGGAAAACTATCCTAAGATGCTAAGGCAACAAATGCAAAGTGCAAGTTATTCTAGATGACAGTCAATCCTTTCCCTAAGTCAACTATGACTAGTGCCTAAGGTTGGGCAAGGGGTCAACTAAGTTCAAGGGTGGTTCAATTACAAAATATTACAAGTACAATGTTTTGAAATTACCCACAATCTAGCATACAATTACTTACACAAAGAATTAAAAGTGTTACAATAATTACACAAGATACAAATAGACAAGATAGAAAAGATCCTTAAAATGTGAAAGCTAAAAGATATTCAATTCAAAATCAATCACATAAGCCGAGCATGCCCCAATAGAACTTACTCTATTGGACTATTTTTCAATGGCATCCACTAAAGCACTCAAGACTCAAGAAGGTGATGCCTCCCCAAGTGGGATACTCAACTCCTTCTTCAATCACACCACAAAGTAATAGAGTAAGATATATCAATGTTTTAACTCAAATGCTCATATAAACTTAAAATAATTGGAGAGATAACCCATAATATTGCAAATGAAATATAAGATGTTAAGTACTTGCAATAGGTGTGTTCCTAAACATACATCTAAATTCCCCCAACACACATGGATTATCTATGCAACTAAGTGATTAGGGAGTTTC
>JZKD02S2080036.1:268188-282861 GCA_000966675.3 Picea glauca | reverse complement strand
CTAAGTTGTCTAAAAAGTTATTATGACTCGCGGGTGAGTCTTTAGATGTGTTTGGTGTATTTTAGGAGTGTTTTAGGTGCCCGAAAATGACGTTTTTAACCCAAAACCGAAACTGCAATGCTTGCTATGAATGTGTTGCAAAGTGTGGAATTGATAACCATAAACACATCTAAAACATCAATGGAAAGATGGAAGATACATGTCATTCATTCATCACCATTCCATATGTAAACTTGAAATAAAAATGTGAAGTTAAGGCAAGAACAACTTGCCACTTATAACAGAAAATTGCTTTAGATTTCCTCACTAAACCACATAAATCATCCCATAAGAAGTTTGTTGAAAATGAAAGAACTTGTTGAAAAGATAAATTATATCCTACACCATTCACATGTCCATGAGAGGCTTTGCAAACTTAAATGAAAAAAACTTGAAAAGTTGAGAGATAAGTTTGCCCAAAATGTATTACCACTTAAGTATAGATATGTGTTGTATTTAGATATGCAACTACTTAGATAATAGTGAAACTTCAAAGCATGTAAACAACACTTAGATAACCAAAACTTAAACTAAGATTAGCAATATGTGTGAAGATCTAACTCTAGAATATTTTAAACTATGCAAGCAATATAGATCATTCACATTTTACCATCATAGCCAAACGATATTGGGGGTTACTCTCCCAAGGTGTAGGCAAATTAATATTAAGCAAAACTTGAAGAGAAAAAGAGAAAACCACTCACAATGGCCAAGGTGGAGGCAAGCCTACCATTTTTTGCCAAAGAGGGTTGTAGAAAATAAAACAAATTATGAGATTATTAGGAAGCTTACCACACAACCTTGTCCTAGTGACAAGTGGGGAAATGAAATAAAAAATTGTTGAAATGGAAAACTAAATTAGTCCAACGATTTTGGGGGGTTGGCTTGGCCAATCACACTCCCAAGGTGTAGGCAGCTAACTACTTGCAGAAAATAAATATACAATGGATGAAAATTACAAGTAGAATGAAAGCCTCAAGGGAACTTCCCGGGGGCTTGCTACAATGCTAGAAAGAGAGGAGAAGAGGAAGGGAATTTTACCCACTTATTTGGGCATCTTTTGTTGAGTTGTATGGCTGATTTTGAGCAACATATCCCCTTGTTTTTGGTAAGAACTTGTAAAAACCAGCAAACAAAAACTTGCTGGAAATGCTGCACAACACAACAAAGTTAAGAAAAAATTATGTTTTTTATGCAGAAATTTTTCACATGAAATCTCCACGTAAAAACAAAAAATATGTGACCTATCTAAGAGGATTAGTAAACTGAAATATATGATGAAATGAAACAGAAATATAGGACTAAATAAACTAAGAGTTTAAGTAGAAGTTGAGGGAAGACTCTTGGTTGAGGCTTTCCCAACAATCCCTTGAAATGAACCTGCAAAACTTGAGACAAGAGTGAGCATAGAATAGATATTGTAAATGGATAAGCTAACTACTTGAAATACTTCTAAGAAACTAGCTACCCAACACAAATAAATCAGCAAGACTACTCTTTGCTAATCTACCCAAATGAAATACTTCATTCAAGATCTATCCAACCAAACCACATGAACTCAAATATCACAATATAACCTCATGTAAAGAATGCAACAAGAATACTCTTGATGTTTCCAAAATCCTCCAAAGTTTTATTAATCCAATGTGAGAGTGTTGTAGCAACAAGTTGTTCCAAGACTCTCAAGAGCAATGAGTGAAATGACAAGATGGCAAGAGCAAGAGAGTGAGAGTGAGATGAAATTTCAGTATAGTAACACTAGCTCAAAGAATGATTAGTTGGGAGTGAGGAGAGGGATCTATTTATACTTGGAGAGGAAAACCTACCTCTCTTGGATCAATGCCAAGTGTCGACCACCAAGCATAAGAGTAGATCTCAATGCTAGGGCACACCATCTAGGGTTTGAAAGCTAGATCTAGGGTGTAGAAAAATGTAGGAGGTGTTGGGATTAAGCAAAGAGGTTTGGGAGGCCTTGGGATTGATGCCAAGGAAGGTGAGAGATCTCAAATAATTTTTAAAAAATCATTTGTGGAGTTTCTAGAAGAGGGGGGCGTAACTCCTCTTGGAGGGGGCAAAAAAAAGGTGAAAATGAAGGAATGGAGGGGGATTAATGAGAAAAAAGGAGTGGGATCATCCTATGAGGTGATGTGGGGATTAAAGGGAGTCATAACTTATGAGAGGGGGGCTCAAATAAGTCACAAAAACCTCCACGAAGGAAAAACGTCAATCCCCCTAGGGGGGCATGATTTTTGAGTGTAGAAGGTGGGAAAGGGGTTAGAATAGGTTGGAAAAGGTTGGGAGGGTTATGTTATGCTTAGGGAGGCTTAATATTTCTCTTATCCACCTTCAAACTAACACATTAACTCTTTTTTACAAAATTACAAAATTTGACTTAGCAATTAAAATTGTTGTTTTGACTGACTTTGACTCTGGGTGGACAAATGCATAGCAAACTTTGTCCGACTGAGATGAAACTTGGTATATGGGTGTAAGGGGTGCCATTCCATTTATTTTGAGCACAAATACGCCTATCAAAAACCCAAAGACCCAGGTTTTACAATATTTTCTCAAAAACAATTAATTAATTAAATAATTAAAATTCCAACCTTAGGAAAATTAATTAAATTTAATTAATTAAAAAAAACTCATCTAGACTCGAAGAAATTCCGTGAAACTTTCTACAATGTCTAGCATGGTCATTTACATCATTCCTAAACAATAGCTACCAAAGGATGAGACCATTAGAACGTCGTTCACCACTTTGGAGGAATTATTGCATGTGTGAGGGAAAAACTCATGGGAAATCAACCAGGATGAAAAGCCCAGTTGACAACCTGAGGATAAAAAACCCTCGGTGAAAATAAATCTCCCAATGAAAATATCCCAAGGTACCTGACATAACTATGATCCATGCAGACTTATTACATTATTAACCCACGCAAGGGTGCAAAAATTTCGTTTACAAAATTTTGTGTTGGAGGCATAAAATGCCCAAGTAGAACCAAAATGTCTTCAACATACTTGCATATGATGATGCACATCTTCATGGCACATGAGTTGACCCCCTAGCTGAATATACGGTCAACACAACCCTAACCAGAAGAGGTTGAAGATTGCGATATAGGGACAAAAGAAGAACCCAAGATGGTGAAAATATCAAAGTATCTTCTTCCTGAGGTGAAAAATAAGTATAAAGATTTGCTTGCATGATATAAATATGTTTTCGCTTGGTCTTACGAAGAGCTTAGGACTTACGACACTACCTTGATCGAACACAAGATACCTCTGAAGCTTGGTATCAAACCCTTCAGGCAAAAGCTTAGACAAATCAACCCTCTCTTATTACCCGTAGTCGAAAGAGAAGTCAAGAAGATTTTAGATGCGAAGATAATAGTACCACTGAGATACTCCGATTGGGTGGAAAACCTGGTCTTGGTTAGAAAAAAGAGTGGAGAGATTAGGCTGTGCGTTGATTTCATAAATTTGAATAAATCTTCCGTAAAATACAACTATCATTTACCTAAAATGGATCACGTCTTAGAAAAGATAGTCAGAGAAAATAGGATGTCTATGATCGACGATTTCTCTGGGTACAATCAAATTGTTGTAAATGAACAAGATAAAGAAAAAAAAACTTTCACTACACCCTGAGGTACATTCATGTATGATAAAATGCCTTTTGGTCTGATGAATGCAGGTGCCACTTTCCAGCGTGCTATGGATATCGCTTTCGTCGGCGAAAGAGACAAGTTTGTAGTTATCTACCTCGATGATCTAACCATTTTTTCTAAGTCTGATGAAGATCATTTAATACATATCAAACAGACTTTTGAAAAATGTCACAGGTTCGGTCTGTCTTTAAATCCTAAAAAATATCACTTCGCCATGCGAGAAGGCAAACTCCTGGGCCATATTGTGTCCCGAGACAGAATTAAAATTGATCCCAACAGGGTTCAAGCTATAGACACAATAAATATTCCTAGAAATGTAAAGGAAATCTAGTCATTCTTAGGAAAGATAAACTTTTTGAGAAGGTTTATCCCAAACTTCGCTAAAATTTTGCAATTAATCACAGGTATGTTAAAGAAAAACAACGAGGTAAAATGGACAGCAGAGGCCAAAGAATCATTTGCACGTATCAAGAGGGTTATAAGTGACGCACCTGTACTGGCAAGCCCTGACTATCTAAAGGATTTTCTCATTTTCTCATTCACTTCCAAGCACACCATTGCAGCGGTGCTCCTCCAGAAAAATGAGGAAGGTTTCGAACAACCGATAGCCTTTTTTAGCAAAAGTCTCAGAGATGCAGAACTAAAATACGATATAATGGAAAAACAAGCATATGCTATGGTAAAGTCATTAAAATATTTTAGGACTTATGTATTGCATTCCAAGATAATCACATATGTACCTATTAGCTCTGTAAAAGACATTTTAATGCAGCCTAACAGTGATGGAAGAAGGGGACAGTGGCTCGCAAAAATTCAAGAATTTGATCTGGAAATAAAGCCGACGAAGCTGGTAAAGGGTCAAGGTTTGGATAAACTCTTAGCTGAATCCAATTACAGATCCCTCGGCATAAATAACATACAGGTATGTGGAGAAGATGGACATATGAACTAGCTCTACGAACAAACAAGTGAAGTCATAATCGAAGAGAATTTTACATCCTCTGACTGGTACAAAAACACAGTATCCTACCTACTGAATTTGAAGTTCCCAAGTGATTTATCTCCATCCAAAGCCAGAACGCTAAAACTACATGCGGTCAAATATTGTATATCTGAGGGTAAATTGTTTTGGAAGGACCCACTTGGCTTCCTGTTGGTTTGTTTGGTTGAATCTGAAACAGAGGAAGTCATAAGTGAATTCCACAAAGGAGTGTGTGGGGGACATCACGCTTGGAGAGTGATAGCTTATAAAATCCTGAAGGCAGGGTATTATTGACCTAAAATTTTCTCAGATGTAAATACCAAAATCGGGGCTTGTGACCCTTGCCAACTGTTCGCATGCAAGCATAAAATCCCAGCATTACCTTTAGTTCCAGTCAAAACAGAGGCTCCTTTTCAGCAGTGGGAACTGTATTTTATAAGAGAAATTAACCTCCATTCTAGCGCTCAACACAAATGGATCCTAACCACCACATATTACTTTACTAAATGGATAGAGGCTATTCCTACCAAGAGGGCTACAGATTCTGTGGTAATATATTTCCTAGAAGAAAATATTTTATCTAGATTCGACTACCCCCGAAAAATAGTAACAGATAATGCTCAGGCTTTTAAATCTATGGCTATGATCAGTTTTTTCCAAAAATACAATATTGTACTTGGCCATTCTACGACATATTATCCCCAAGGAAATGAACTGGCTGAATCTTTGAACAAGAGTCTGATTATCATAATTAAGAAAGTGTTGAATGAGAACAAGAGATCCTGGTATGTACATTTAAAATACGCACTATGGGCAAATTGGATTGGCACGAAAAAATCCATCAGCATTTCTCCTTTCCAGATGGTATACGGAACTGGCGTGGTATTACCCATAAACTTGGCACTTCCCGTAATGAAACTATGGCAAGATGAGAAAGAAGAACCAAACCACGTCACAAGGAGAATAAATCAGCTGATCGAATTACAACAACATAGGGTCGAGGTGGACGAAAGATTGCAAAAATATCAAGACGACATGAAAACGTTATTTTACCATAAGACAAAAGACAGAGAGTTTATTCCAGGTGATTTGGTCTTAATATGGGATGCTAAGAAGGAAGATTCGGCGAAACACGGTAAATTTGATCATATTTGGTATGGACCATTTAGAGTCACAACTTCCGAAGGAAAAAATTCGTTTTTATTAGAAAATCTGGATGGTAAAATCGTCAACACCCATGTCAACGGGCGATATCTAAAACACTACATGAAATAATTGGTTCTCCAAGGTTTTCCATTGTATATACCAGTTTGTATTTGCTTTCTATTTCATGATTCCCTTGAGGTAAGTTTTCATTATTTATTAATTAGGTCAATATAAATAGAGATACGCGGTTTTCAAATACATTTAACTCTTTTAAAAGGACACTCTTTGTGTTTACAGGATTTTGGTTTGCAAACTAAAGGAACGAAGAGAGAAAATAGAAGGTCATGTATCAGAGATTTTCATTCGCCGAAAACAGGTGTCAGAAAAGGATTTCGATTATTTTTAAAAATGGTAAGGTAAAGGTACGAACCCCTGAAATTTTTTTTCCTTAAGAAAGCAGAGATCTCCAAAACATCATAAAGGTCCCATAAATCTAATGTTTTTACTTAATTGATTATTAAAAAGTACAGTTACTTGCTCTAGATCCTAATAATTTTAACTTAAAACACAGATAGGTGGTAGTTAAAAGAAACATAAAGTGAAGCATCTCTAGGAAAGGGTTTTCAAAAAAGCAGTTTTAATTTTTCGACCCTTGCCCCTCAGCATACAAACATCTGTCTGTCACCTTTCCTTCGATCTTCAGATTTGTCTTCTTAAAAAGTGCCAAATGTCTTTTCGAATTTATATACGTAGGGAGAAGAGATTATGTTTAAAATTTGAAAGATGTAAACATGTTTTGGAAAGAATGTTGGTCTTCACAACTCCTCGGTCTCTTACTAAACAAGTTATGCGTAGGTGGATCCTGACGTTTCTAGGTTTTTCAACAGTTTTGAAGGGTCAAGGCTTACTCAAAGGAAAACCCACAGAAAAATGTTTCCCCTTTTTTCTCCCTGAGGACCAAGGTGTTGTGAAAGTTAAAGGAAGGTTGACACTGAGTAATCAAAGTAAGTTGACAGACCTACATTGCAAAATATTATGCAAATATCACCCCTTATACAATCTGATTACCCCCGCTTTGTATTCTAAAATGAAAATTATAAGACAGATGATGAAAGGAAAGTCATATCTAATTGTACATCTAGTCTGAAGAGATGATGAAAGGAAATTCAGAAATGATTTCCCTTGTCTCAGCATTTAAATGCATAAATACATTTCAAAGTGGTGAAAGGAAATTCAGCAAAAAAGGGGCAGATAACTTCATCGGGGTACTGAACAGGCCAGCTGGCAGTGAAGCAATATCTGATATATCTGTAAGGCTGTTATACATGAATTTCACTTAACTCTGGTAATCAACTTTCTCGAGAATGGATCCACATCCTAAGTCTAGACGGGACTCCCTGATTAAAAAATGCAATAAATTTCATTGGGTGTAAGCCAAAAATTGCAAGATCTGTTGGATTTCCTAGAACTGTTTTGATTTGTATTAATGCAAACCTAAACTAAGTAAATAGAAAGAGAAAGTTGTGAAAGGGACTGTAGCTGAGTGAGAAATATATTTGAGTATTGGAAAGCCTTCAAGCAATGAAAGAAAAAAATATTTTCTTCCCTCTGTTTATCTTTTCCGTAAAGCAAGTTTCACAGAAGTGAAACCAGTGACTCCATTTACCCAATACAGGCATGTGGTTCAAATATATTTTAAAAGTCAAATGTCAGTTCTTAAGTTCCTTTTCGCTTCGTGACATTCACCTACTGAAAATCTCAGTAGTATCGACATGCGAAATAGCGGGGGATGTGATGTTTCATAAGTTACCACTTTTTATCATTAAACGAAGGTTGTTTCTTTTGTACCTCGGAATATCGCTCTTCGGGAGTTACAAGTCACAAGATTTACAACCCCCAATGTGCGAGGTCGCGAAGAGTTTTAAAAATCTTACCTCGGGTGAAAGCTAAGAGTAAGGTCGTGTAAACCCCAGTCAAGTGTTGTCAGGAGTTCGTGTCTCGGCGTTCACTCTCTCCTAAAACATTACCGCTAAAACTCTGAAAGACGAAGCAACGAAACTTTTACCTAAGTAACCCAGGTTAGAGTCAGAGTTGTTTAGTTTTGACCATGATTTAAGTTTATCTGGATTTCGCGACTTGGCATACATTCCTCCCGGAAACTATACCTTCAAGGTCCCGAGTCCCGAAGTCGCGATATAAATTAAAGAATAATCAATTAAAACACTAAATCCTAGTTATTTCCTTGCTTAATTAAATCTAATCATTGCAATCTCGAGTTTTAGAGGCTCGAAAGGTTAGAGTTAAAAGTCTCGATACGGTGAACGCCAAAATCCTGATTAAGGAAGCCAAGCCAACATAATCAATGTTTAATGCAAATGATAATAATGTGCAGTTTACGAGGTAATTTCAAATGTTCCTTGTGCCAACTTGTGCCACGAACCGTCGAATTTTATGGCATTAATTGGAAATAAGGCGAAACGACAAAGTAAGGATATGGTTTTTATTGCCAAAATCTCTATCTAAATATGATTGGACCGTTTTGTTCGTAAGGACATCGATATGTTAAATGACCAAAGATATATATCTATTGCTTCCTATTTTATTCATAAAGTTCATTTCTATCCCACACAAAGAATTTTTTTTCAGTAAACTAACTTCTATATGTATATGCATTTTTATTGCAGAAGAGCTAAGTTACAATCTCTTGTCATGGCCCCGTGAAAAGCATCCAAGGCAACCGTTGAGGTTTCAGAAAAAGGTTCTGATAATTTTTCAGACACTTCACCTTGAAGCGTTGATTTCGTACAAACCTGTTCATACATCTTAGAGGTTTTGCAATCAGATGTGGTGAATTGTTCGGACGATTCCGATGACAACGAGAAAGATGAAATGACTACAAAATACAAGATCATCGTCCAGGCGGAGATGCACAAAGTAGTGGCCAGGCCACACCTTCTGCCTTACTATGACATGATCCGATGGGCACTAGATCATGTAGACATCTCTACTAGAACCATCATCAATGAGCAGAAGGTCATTGTTGGGACATTTAGACCAGAAAACTTAGAGACGATGTACAAGTTACCACCCATGTCGGACTTCACATACAATGCAGAGTTTCTAGAGGGTTTTAAACAGAAGGAATGCAAGCAATATGCAAAAATTTTATCTGATTTGATCAAGGATTGGGTCTCACACCCAGCGAAGTTCAGGGCAGACAACAATGGAATTTATTCCATATCCTCTTTGGAACCACAGTTCAAATACGTAGCGATGATGACCTGTAGATTGTATGGGAGGGAAGACACCACACATTTTTTCCTCCCATGGGTGCCTTTGATATACATAGTAGCAGAAGGATCTTCTTTTGACTGGGCCAAAATGTTATCAGATAGTCTGACTAGTCGGATTACAGAATATCGGACGCAGAAAGCGAGCGGGAAAGTTGCTTCATTTTTTATGTCCGCATACCTCATGGATGCGGTATGTTCCATGACACCTTTTTCCTTGACGAATTGGATCTAGACTCCATCGGATGCTGAGCCAGTCCATGTATACCATTCTAAGATTTGGGAGGACAAGGCTTCCGATTTTGTATACGAAATCTTCAACTAGGTAATGGTACCGATGCATGTTGCCATCTTTAGTAATCCGCCACCCAGGATATCGGATAGCATCACGGAAAATTTAAGCAGAGTGGAAGATTGGTACGTGGAGAAAGAATTTTCATTCATTAGGTTTTTTGGCGCTTCTGTCCCTCCACATGCTTTACCCTTACTTATACCCGACAGGCTAGCTTGTCATGAGATCGCCAAGCAAACCGTAATTGGCAATATAAGTAAAGAACTGAAAGTTTTCAAAAAAGGTATGGCCACCTTTTCCTATTCATTTAAACACCTATTCATTATTAGACTTCAGGCATGCAAAGTCCGAGGCAGCAACCCTAGAAGATATAAATTTGGTTCACATCAAATTCAAGAAACACGATCCACACAGGGTCGTGAGTAATCATTTGTCCAGTTGTGGCATTAAAAAGATTTGAGCACGAAAATTTTCCTCGTGATGATATTTTCCGAGGCGTGACATCATATGACGAGGTTTTGGATTGAATACAAGCCCTTTCGCCCGAAGAGAGGGCCGATGTTGTCAGATTCCAAGAGCATAGGCAGAGTTGCCTTCCTCTAGTATTACGGGGTGAGAATCCAACGACCGTTGAGGTGCAAAAAACAAAGGCCGAAGGCCCCAAAGATTCAGCACCTGGCCAAGAAGAACAATAGGATAAAGAAGAGCAAGTTGGGTGCCCAAAATAGGAAGCCGAGGCTTCCATTCCTACAGGCGATCCAACTTCGGTCATTACTCCCAGGAAATCTTCTAAACATGTTGGCAATCCCATCGCCGCCATTACCCCCCTACAGTATGGAAAGGAGATCTCGGGCGCAGGTTGGATTTTGGGTTAAAAATTGACACCTGTATCAGTAGAATAGCTACCTCCAAATGAATTCTTCTTCCATAAGAAGAGGAAAGTGGTTGTGAGACAAGAACTCTACCAAGAGGCAGGTACTGTCTCTAAGAAATTTAAAATTTTAACTGATGGGAGAAATATGAAGAAAGAAGAATTTGCGACGCAAATAGGAGGAACATTAGGGGATTTCGCCATGGCAAACCAATATTCAATCAAGACCCTAAACGATCAGCTAAAACGAAAAAATTGTTTGATCAAGACGCTAGAGGCTAAACTAGCTACAACAGAAGCTACTACTAAAGATCAGGCAAGTGCGACTTTAGAGCAAGCAGGAGTAGAAGATCAAAAATAAATCGAGCGACTTAAAGTCGATCTCGAACAAACATAGTTGAAGGTTCAAATGAGTCAGACTCAGATAAGCTAGCAGGGATAGTTGATAGACCAGCTTCGATCCAAACTAGAATTCGCCGAAAGCCAGGTAATCGATATCGGGATATTTCAATCCCAAGCAATAGAGATCAGAAAAAGGTTATCGGCGGTGCAACAGGGTCTTCTTGTTAAAGTAGAAACAATTCAAAGAAGCTTCCAACTCATTGATCGGGTGTTGGAAAACCTCTCTGTTAAATAAAGGGAAGCCAGAGCAGCTCGGGTGGCATTTCAGGAGGCTATTATAGCCACAACGAGAAGGGAAACAAGCAGTAGTTCTAGTTTTTCCATCACAGAGCAGACCAGGGGTAATATCTTGTTGAAAGAATGGGAGAGAAATATATCCAAAGGCATACAAAAAGCTATGATGCTGAGGAAATCTTGCGAAGAAATTTTCATTTTGTTAAGTGAGATTTGTTTGGGTTCAGATGGTGAAAGTGGTATGGAGATACTGGGTCAGATCAATACAACTAAATATCAAGGAAAATGAAAAAAGAGAATTTGCCAAAATATCACAAATAACTCAAACAGACATAGTGCAAATAGACAAATGGCTAATTAAATCGAGTATACTGTTATGCTCTATCAATGCCAAAGATCAATAGGTGGAAGGAAAGCTGTCGCTATTTATGAAAGACTGCTATATTTTTTGGGCAAATAATCAAGCAGAGCCATCTAAGTTGATATCACAGCTGGTGGAGAAGTGTGTTATTTTCATGAAGCATGCAAAGAGGCAGGTTTCGGGTACCAAATGAGAACAAAGATAAAGAAATGAAATGTTTCGACTCCTTTGATTGTAACCGAAAACCTCTGGAACTATTGAGATTCCAGTGCATAAAAATTTGTATAAATATACATTTTTAAGAAAGAAAAAAAGGCTGGACCTTTTTGATTATTTGTAATAGAGACTGTCTCTTTTCAAGAATTAATACAAAGCAATCTGAAGATTCCTAATTCCATCACTACTGTGTTATAAGTTTTTTCTCTCTGTTATTTCATATTCATTCTTATTTCACTTATATACATCTGATGAAGGTTGCATTGCAATTTAGTAAAACTTCTACTGTAGTGATTAATATTTAGCTATCTATTGTTTACAGTTTTTCCTCTGTATCGGCTACTAGAAGGTACAAGACCTGTGAATTTTTAGGTTGTCATATTTTATGCTACATCGGATCATTTCTTATCTTATTTTCTTCTCCTGTTTACAGAGTAAGATTCTCCCTCGATAGGAGCCTTGTTCTATAGACAGCTTAATGTTTTTCCAAAAATTTATACACCATTTATTTCAAATATAACGCAGTTACAAAAAAGGGCCTTTGGTTTGCATTTTGATTTTAATATTGATTACTAAAGTTCTCTTTTATAAAGCAAATTGATATAGCATAAAAACTTTCATATTTCTTTAAATTTTTATGTTCCTCTATGACTGTCCCTGTTGTAAGACAACCCAATATTGAACCCATCTTGACAGATCAAACCCACATCACTTTAAATCTCTTTGATACCATAATTAAAATTGATAACACCCGGGTAGAGCTTGAATGTTCATGGGCTACAATTGAAAGGGATATAAACATCCAGGAACAGTTGGAAGCCAGACAACGACAACCTAGAAATCAACCCTAGCTTCCTTTCTCGAACGTATACCCTCCTCCCTTTTACATCTTACTAACTTTCGGATGCCTAGACACTTTAATTTTTAAATCCTTAAGTACGGACTCTAGAACAACACCACGCAATCTCTTAAGAGTCTTTGGGTGAGGTCAGTCTTGCATAGATTCAATCTTTTTAGGATCCACCCTGACACAATCTTTGCCAACCAGATGACCCAAGTATTCTACTTCTGAGGCGCCAAAAGCACATTTAGACTATTTTAGGAAATGTTGGTGCTGATAGAGTAGATGGAGAACTTGATCCACATGAGCAAGATGGTCTGTCCAGGTTTTTCTATAGATGAGGATATCATCAAAGAAAACTAAGACAAAATGGCGGAGAAAAGGACGGAAGACATGATTCATGAGGCTTTGGAAGGTGGAGGGGACATTACACAAGCCAAAGGGAATGACCAAAAACTCATAGTGGCCCTCATGAGTTCTAAAGGCAGTCTTGGGAATGTCTGCCTCTTTCATATGTATCTGGTGGTAGCCCAAACGAAGATCCAGTTTAGTGAAGAATTGGACGCCACTCAATTCATTCAAGAGGTCATCAATGATAGGAATGGGGAATTTGTCTTTGATGGTAAGTTTTTTGAGGGCACGGAAGTTAGGACACATTCGCCAAGAACCTTCTTTCTTCAGGACCATGACCACATGAGACAAGTAGGGGCTCGTACTAGGGCGGATAACGCCTGCATTAAGGAGTTCTAGGACCGTTTTCTCAATTTCATTTTTTTGGGAAAAGGGGTGACGATATAGACGAATATTGAGAGGAAGGATTTCGGGTACAAGGGGAATGGAATGATCATGAACACCACGGGAAGGAGGGAGGCCTTGGGGAGTGGAAAATACCAATTTATGTTTAGAAAGGATGGCTTGGAGGTCTTGCGGTACCGATGGTGTCTATGTTGCTCGAATGGCATGGAGTTGGGTGATAACACCAGAATGATCATTTTTTAGCATATTTTCCATGCGACGGGAACTAATGATCTCAAGTGAACTGGCAGTGATGCCTTGGAACTTATATTGGTGGCCCTCCTAGTCGAATTGCATGGTTAAGTCTTTAAAATCCATGAGAATGGGACCCAAAGTCCTTAGCGAGTTTGTACCCAACACAATGTCACAACCTCCCATGTCGATAGCAAACATATGGGATTTTAGGTGGTAGTCACCAATTTGGAGATGCACATTTTCACAATTCCCTCCACATTTCATGGAACCACCATTGGCAATCATGATTTGGAAATTATTGACGACATGGATGTAGCAATGAGTTTCTTGGGCAATGTGGCGATGAATAAAATTATGGGTGCTACCACTATCAACCAGAATGTTGACCTTCTTATGCTTGATGTAACCTATTAGCTTGAGGGTTTGGGGAGCGGAGAAGCCAGTGAGATCATTGAGGGAAATGATTGGTTCTTCTTTGAGAGGGTCTGAGGGAGGTTTCATGTCAGTCGATTCAGTTGATTCAGACACAGAGGGAGTTTCTTCATCTTCTTCTAAAATCTCCTCAGAGATGGCCATAAAAAGTTTTTGTTATTTACACTTGTGGCCCGGGAAATATTTGTCATCGCAATTATAACAAAGGCCTTTGATTTGGTGTTCAGCCATTTCATCCCTGGTCAATTTTTGGATCTTTAGTGGATCAAAGGGGGTAGTGGGATTTACTGGTTTAGGGCAAGGGATAAAGAAGGGTTTGTGGTTTTGAGAAGATACAACCTGTTGTTCTTATTTAGCTCTTTTGGTAGCCTCCACCCAACTCTCAGGCCGAGCCATGAGGACATGGACCCGAATTTCATCCTTGAGGCCACTAATAAAACACTCTTGGAAAAAGGCATCAGACATGCCCTCTGTTCTAAAATCTAGGCGCTCAAAGGCAGCTATAAAGTCTTCCATTTTTTCTAATTGTTTCAGCTTTGTCAAACGGCCCAAATGGTTGGTGTCAGTGTCAAAGCGTTCATAAAGCTCTACCACAAAGTGTGTCCAAGCAATATACCCTTGACGAGAAGTTTTTCTCCATTGCCACCATTGCCAACGTTCTTGATCTATATGGAGAACACCATACCAGAGTTTGGCCAAGTCATCTGTAATGCCATATAAAGAGAAGTAATGTTCCATTTGGGTTACCCAACCAGTGGGATCCGAGCCATCAAATTTGGTCACATCCACCTGCGGAAGACGTAGGTCACGTTGAAAGTGATGGTTCTGCAAGGTATGGGAATGAGAGGAATGGTCACCTTCAGTATGTGGAGGTGAGGAAGAGGAAGGGTTATCTGTAGGGATATG
>JZKD02S2080036.1:252913-267311 GCA_000966675.3 Picea glauca | reverse complement strand
TACATCCGAATATATTGTTCTACCTATGTGTGGGTTAGGACCCTAACAAGCACAGAGGTGAAGACAGGGGCGAGTATGAACAGGAAAAACCATTTCGTGACCCTTGGTGGTGAAACCAACCAATGCCCAAGTGAAAAAAACACAGTGACGCAAAATATCTCCAACCATTAAACCCATAAAAGCCAGAGACTTGACATAGTTGTGAACACGTGAGGATAGCCAGTCGACCCAAGACCAACCAACCCTCCAACTAAAACAACAAGGATAACAAAGAGCTAGCACTCAAGATGACCAATAACTTTTATGGATTCAATATTATTACAGAAAGAACCATCAATGCTTCATTCCAAGAACACAATTTTACACAGATGCAACACTTAAAGAAACACAAACCAATACACCTGATCCATTAATCATTTCATAACCAAAGTATAATCATGAATGGAAAAAAAAATACACACCTGTAATCAAATTCCTTAAAACGAGAGTTGGTCGAGCGGTTCCTCTCTGCTAAGAAGTCGGAGCATAACCACAACAACAAGGTCGAAAAATAGCCCAACTAGGGTGGTAGCTAATGGAAGGAGTAAAGGTGACCTGCAAAAAATGCATGTCACCTCCACCCACAATGCATTTACTCATCAGTACATGCCAACAAGCCTTCATTAACACAATCAATCAAACCATGTATCGAAACCATCACCACATTAAAAGCCAATAGCGCGACCACCATATTCCATTTCACATCATATAACTCAAACAAAATCGCATAACCATTAACGTCCATTACCTTGTCAAATGAGCCACCAACATCCCATTTATCCAAAGATGCCATATGTATATCGACCACATAACTCAATTAAATCGCATGGACATTAAATTGCTAGCTATGATTTACCATAACCATTAAATCTTTCATGCATATAGTATAGTATATAGGATGGTTTAAATTCTTCACCTTTGCAACTGTTGCATTGTTCCCTACTTCCTTCCAATTCTTTGTATGTGGTATAATAAAATTGCAGAGTTAGATCCCTTTTCCTTGCATTTGTTATAGTATTTTTTTCTTCCCAACAAACTTCCTTTTATGTATTTTCACTAACATGTTTGTTGTGCAGGTGCAGTAAGAACAAATATGAATGATAACAATGATAGCATAGGTTGTAGTAACATAAGGAACCGACACTTCATAAGCTCAAATCATAGACAATAACAACAAGATCTCATCAACCATGTAAGTCATGTCACACATCATCACAACATAAAAAATGAACAGATCTGATCTTCAATAGTTCAAGGGGGTCCCACCTACTAGTATTATTTAGCTTTTATAATAATAGGCTTTAGCAACACTTTGCAAGCGAAGCTTCGTTGACAATTTTAATCGTCAACAAACACCATACAAAAAGGCTCTGACAATCAAGAAGAAAATCGAAGCTAAATATCTGGATCAGCTTGCCATAAATTGTTTTCACTTGACTCTGCAAGATATTTTTTATCATCCATGAAACTTAGTACATGCACAAACAAAAATACATAGACTATCAAAGATAAAGCATCCACCTTTAGAACAAGTTGTTGAAATGTGTGATTCAGCTTTTGAATCTTGTTTCCTTCAATAAGACCATGTTGTAATCAAGAGGATTAGGTTTTCTAGCAAACTCAGAATGAATGAAAGTTGAAAGTATCTCACTAATGTAGAGCAAACCTTATGGTTGTAATTCTCCTTCAATTTCTCTCCTTTTGTCTCCTAATTTGATTGAGCTTTTATTGTCTCTCAATAAGTTATGGTAGTTGAACTACCTTTCTTTAGTTAAGTTAAACTAACTTAACTAATTAGTTTGAGACAATAAATAATAGTAATATATAAATAAGGTTCTTAAATAATAACTAAATAGGTGGGACCCCTTGTGACTCCCAATTATTTCCTTTTATAGTTATCTGACATAACAAATATCCAAATCATTTAATTCAAAAATATCTTGTTGTAACTCTGACTTCATATATATATGCTCAAATAATAAATATCGGCAAAATGTAATATAATCATGTCCCAAAAAATATCATATCCAAGGTGTCTACTAAAAAAAAACTCGAATGAATGTTGATGTCCAAAACAGTGCCAAATATATGCTTGTCGTTCAAAACTTTATCAAAATAAAAATATTATCTTCAGCATATAAAACAACCTCAATCATTAAAATCCATATTTATTATGTGAGGCATTAGGCCTCTTCTCATTATTGTCCCCTTTTGAATTTTATGTGGCAACCTTTGACTAGTTAGAGCCTTGAGGTTGAATTGGACTAATGACATGAGAACATTCATCCTTAAGATGAAGGTGAGAGGAAACTAACTTGGAAGAATATTTGGATGAGTTGGAGTGAGTGGATATTCCCTTTCCTTTGTCCTACACAGGCTCGAGGACATCTTTTTTTAATCTATTACTAAGATGTGATGACTACATGGGTGAGACGGGAGGATGAGCTTGGGAAACTTGATTTTTTGGTGGTGGAGGGGGTAATGGAAGTGATGTAGTGGGCCAACCATGGTTTTGAACAATAGGATGATGTACAATCTCTTTCCAACCATAGTTGGCAAAAGGTTTTGGTCACATGGACACATGGGGAGGGACTCGAACACCGTAAAGGTTTTAATATGCATGGAAAGGAGGTATTTTTGGTCGGGAATGGAAGGTTCCTTGACCTACTAAGTTAAAGAAACCAACTTGTAAAAGGTGTTTCAATTCATGGGGGTCAACATCGAAATGTATAGAGAACTGAGGTCTTCTATGACCTATTTTCCAATTTCCCCTACCTATGTTACCTCTACCATCACTACCCCTGCTGAAAAATCTCATCCTGTAGCAATATTCAATGAATCATGAAAAATTATTAATAATCCATACATGAAACTCCACTTAAATAAAATCAAGAGTTGGCTCTATTATTTACCTCAGAACCCATGCAATTCATCCATAAAAATTCCATTAATCAATTGCCATATGAACAGGGAATGATAGGGTCGTTGGGAATATGAGGGGTTCATAGTGTGCGTAAAATGGTAGAATGGAGGGGGGAAGATACATGGATAATATTCAAGAAATCATAAAAATAATCAAATTGTGTATATAACCATCTCTCAAAACACCAATCATCAGTTAACCTCCATCTCCATTTCTTTTATTTTCATATAGACTTTTCCTTAAAAATGAGTAATAATAGATTCTAGGGAGTGTAAAAAGTGTAAGTGGGATAATGAGGGGAGTGCAATGTGGGTTAGATGGTATAATGGAAGGGACTCCAATGGTTAATATGCTTCATTATCCATACAAAAAAATGTCATCATCATAATAACAAAATTTCCAAACCCTTTCTTGTTTCAAAATCAAAATTCAATACTTTGTCTCAAAATTCCAAAACTGGTGCTTCACTTCAAGATTGTTCAGTGTGCCTTTTGTAATTACATTTACATAATTCATTTAGTACAAACTGTCCAAGAAAAAATTCAACAGACATAACACAACCTTCACACAATAGGGTCAAGGAAACACAATATTCCAACAACCAAAACTAATAGTCGAAGTATGGACAAACTAGGTCCAAAACATCGCCATCATTATTCTTTAACCACTACAGAATTTCTCGAAATCAACCAAAAAGGAACCCTCGTGGATAATGCAAAATTAAAATGAGATTTCAAACAACAAAACTTCTAGAATTCATGTTCACAGAGTTCATTCAACATATATATAATTCGTCAACAGAGTTATTCTATCCATCCATAGAATTCAACCACCTTAATCATGCTAACACAACACATCTATATCTCCTAAACAATGTCTTACAATGATGTCATCGCTTCAATATTTTCAAATAGCAAACTGTGTTTTATAAATCAGTGAGCTTGGCATTAACTCTTAAGTAACAAATCGACAAAAACCTCATGATAAAAGAGAGGTGAACAACGCCTCTATCAAATGTTGGGTTAGCCATCCTTGCACAGTTATTCAAATACAAGGTTTAAGATATCATTCATCAACAACAATGAGGTATGGGAGAGAAAGAATGCAAACACTTTGAGGGTTTAATCAAAAGAATGCTTCAACAGTCTTTTACCACCTTTAATTTCCACAGGCCTCTTCACAGACCCTTTATAGAGGCCACGAGCAAAATATCCATGATGGACATATAAATAATTGACATGCAGAGTCTAAATATAATCCAAAGGTCATGAGAAATGACACCATTTTGTAACAGAGATGCAAGAAACAACGAAAATCCATAGACAAGGAAGATCTGAAACACTTTCCCACAGGTAAAGCAATAGAGAAACCATTGTTACATCAACAACGAGAAACACTCACACATCGTTCAGCTGTGAATTCAATTACATATAAACACAGAGACCAACTTCATCCAATACACATTCGAAAGACCCATACAACATAAACCTTGGAAAAGCACAGACGGTAAGCAAATGCAAGAGCTAACTTTTGATTTAATTAATGAGAGGAGAAAGAATTCATGGATGGAGCAGCAAGAACCCTCATACTTGGTTTCAAAAATCCCAAGGAAAATCGACAAAGTTCAAACACTTCTTCCACGACCGAGCAAAATGGAGGCAACAACAACCAAAAAAAATGACCAAATGCAAAATAGCAAGGGTGGTGACCCTCAAGGTAGGTTAGAGCAACGTGCATTTACTACGCGTCGTATCCACTCTTACTCCTTCAACCATATCCAGTAGGAGTGAGCTAGCCATACAACGCATAATCCACTATTTCCATAATAATTCAATGCAAGCGAGATATTCCACTCTTTTCCTATACTTTCAAACTTTAACATATGCACCAACTTTTTTTTTTTAAACCCCAATATAATATATGTCAACACTTGCTAGGGAGACCATGTCCCAACTCTTAAGCTTTAAAATTTAAACAATGGCGCATAACCCTTTTAACAAGAGATCCCCAATACCATTATCGTACATTACTTCAAACCTGGAGTTTGGATTTCCTATTAAATTGGGTGTAGTAGAATAAAACTTATGATAACTATCAAAACAACATCATTTCTCTTTTAATCACATTGCCCATAAAATTTGTCGTTTGACCATTTGTTTTAAAGAGTAACTTAAAGGCAATAAACTATAGAATTCAACTTGCAACCAAGTCATAAGCACATAAGAAAATGTGTCATCCTTCTTTCATATCCACCAACGGGGTCCCACCTATCAATATATTTTTAATTATAAATGAATAATAAGGCATTGCAACCACTTTGCATGCATGTACCTATGTTGCACTTTTGGGTGTCAACAAGTCACATGTGTGACATAGAGACAACACAACTAGGTCGTACAATTTACGTAGAGGTTGGTTTGTTGGGATGATTTTGTGTTGCTAGGTTCAATTTGGTTTAGAGAGGGTCGTACAGGCTCTAGGAAGAATTTTTGTTGGGGTTTCCTCAACCATTGTTGTAAATCAATCTGCTCTGTAAGAGATCTTTGCATTTTCTACTACATAATAAAACCCAGAAATTGAAGAACTGGTTTTCCTACATTGGGTTTTTCCAGGGGTTATTTTACCCAACAAATTTGGTGTCTTTCATGTGATGTGATTTGTTTTACTCTCTACAGTGTTCCTAGTATTTATTTCTGTTGTGCAATTTTATTTTGTGAATAAACCTAGCTATAATTGTTAAACTGCAATTTCAAATTTATTATTTGGTGAATAATTTTTCCGGGTATTAAAATTGTTGAATTTTATGTTCATCTTGTTGGGTTTTAGTGGATTCACAATATCAATTCTCTTATGTATGGCATCACCAACATATTTTCTTATAACTTGCAATAATCTTGATGATCATTTATACTTTGTGCTTATTTTCAGGGTATCCTCGAACACAAGTGAAGGTTGGATTGAACTCAAAGATTCGAGAAACAATGGTCCTGGTACCAAAGAAACTTCTAATTATTTTATCCTTCTCTTCAATTCTGAATTTTCCTTTTCCATGTTTTCAATTAACTGCTTCGAGGCCTCACCAATAGCTCCGTGGAAGTCTGCAATTTTTTATGGTGCTACTCCATCCAAATCAATTGAGAATTTCCATATTTCTGATGACCTTTTGTTTCTATTATTTACCTTTTCTAGTAACAATTTCTTAGCCTCGTGATTGTAGCCCACATGGTGAAAAGTTACATATTCTTCTTCAAATATTTTGGGATCCTAGGTAATGATAACATCGTTGATTTCTCTCATTTCCAATAATCTTTGTGCGGACTAGCTAGGTTCTTCAATGAGCTCATCCATGTCCATTGCACAGGAACTATCTTGGATTCCAAGTATGCAAAACCCGGATGATGATGTATTCCTTTTTCTTTTTACAAGAGTATATGTAATATGTGCTTTTTCAAGATTCTTCCTCAGTGGGTCTTTATCTCCACCATCATCTGACCCTCCAACTGATGTTTTTTTGGTCTCCATTCAACTGGTTTTGTTCTTTTTCCTCGATGGAGTGCTTCTTTGGGATGTTGTTGGCGAATTAAGGCTTTGATTTTTCACTTCCATGTCGATTTGTCTATGTCCTTCATTTGTGTTGTTTATTTCTCCTATCTCATTTGAAACTTGGTAGGTTGTTATTTCGTGGAGATCTAAATTATCTCCACCACCCTCCTGAAATAGTTCAATTTTGGTGAAATGTGAAGAGTACCTGACTAATTCCATATGCGCAACAAGTTTATTGTCTGGGTCAAAACCCTCAACAAATTTAGCTTCCTTCAAGACCAATTGTTCATGGTGTCATGCCAATTCACTAAGGTGGGTTATATGCTTAACAATAAATTTCCCAATTTTCCATGGTAGGGGTATGGATTATTTTTTCCTCTTATCATCGAAGAAGTGGGCCCAAGTATTATACTGTTTACACAATTATCAAACAAAGAGTTTATCTGATACATAGAATGGTAAAAGGAAAGGCTTCTTCTTACTACCAAACAATCTAATCACAGTAAATTCTTTGAACATTTCATAAGCTCCTTTCCCAGAGAGAAAGGTAGTTGCTTCTAGGGACAGTCTCAATGTATTTTACCAAAAATCAACTTTTTGAGTTATGGAATGGAGTTGTTATGATCTGAGTAAAATTTGTATGGAGATTTATGTATGTATAGGACCGAATACCACGAGTAAACTGGCTCCAATTTAAAATCAACATGTTTTTCCCTTGGCAAGTCTTCAAACACATGGCCATAAGTGATGGAAAAAATGAGGTGAGAAGTCATATAAAACTTTTGAGTCTTTTTTAGGTTATTCAATTGGAAAGAAATTTCATTTGAGATAAGATAACCACAATCAATAATGGTTTTTTCATGCAAAGCATAGTGAAGGGCATATATGACATTTCTTGATATAAACATTGTCGATTCCATACCGACAATGCGGGTGAACAACCATGTAAATTCTCTATATGGGTTTTTTAATGAAGTTACCTCAATCCTGGAAGTTTTGGGGTTATTGGTTGGGTCCTCCAATTAATTGCTTAGAAACCTATTTCCTCCTTTATGTTTCTATAGAAATTGATCATCCTCTTCATTCTTGAACCACATGGTAGGTGCATGGAGTCATAGCATTTTGTATAATGTCGAAGAAGCTATAGAAATGGGTTGATGGTCTTGCAATTGAGTTATTCTTTGTTCAAAGATGAAGTTATCTACGCACCATTGAACAATCTCCTTAAAGTCTGTCACTTTCGGAACACAATCTGCTAATGTTATTCCTAAGGTCCAAATTAAGTTTGTTTTCTTCTCGTCTAGGGAAAGAGATTTGTAGTAATTGTATGCCTTAGACCACTGAAACTCTTGATTCTCGCGCCCCAGTGTGTTTAGTGTATCTATGCAATACCATTCAATTTTCTTACTTGAAATTATTTCCTGCTTTTAACACAAAGGTGGCACTATTGTCAATACTTACAGCTTGGCATATTTGATTTTATTTAATTTCACCATGTATTGTCTTGAGAACTCAATCAATCATAAATATTTATTTTAATATTGTCGGCTTACATGAGTTTTGGATTAATTGTGAGCTTTAATCGATGTGTCATGAAATTAATAACAATATTATGCTTGTACAAGTGGCAACCAAAATGGCGAAGGAAATGAATGTGATGGGAAGTGGTGATGTGATATCATGGCGAGTGAAAAGTGTTAAGTATGAAGGTGCAAAATGAGAAATGGGAAGTGTAAAATGTATGACACAGAAATGTGTACTTGCATACATGCATATCTGTAAACTTGTGAATGTGAATATGAGGAAGGGTGAGGAGGTCCACATTGGGATTGAAAATATGGTTAAGTGTTTAAAAAGGTGTTATCATTGATTGAAAATGTGTGTTTTGGAGAATTGCGGACTCACGGACCTAGGAACTCAAGTAAATAATTAATGGGAAGCACATAATTCCACATCTACTTTGGTGGAAATTGACTAAGTGTCGAAAAGGGGAAAAAGGTATAATTCGAAGAACGAAAAGGAGAAGTGAATTTTGGTGAATGTGGGGTTGCGGAGCTGCGGACCTAGGAACTCAAGAAAGTTTGATAAATGATATGCAGCTCTACATCCGCATTTTTGAAAAGTGACTAGGTATAAAAAAAGTGAGTGACTTAAGAAGTATATAGAGGTGAAAGGTATAAAATGTAGGAAGTGTGAATGCATACCTATGGTTTGACAGACCTAGGGATCTGCAAACTTGATACTTTTGTTACCCCTGCTCTGCATTGTTTGAAAAATGGCTAAGTGTTTGAAACTTTTTTATAGGAGAGAAAAAAATGAAGGAAAATAAATAGGAATAACATGTAAGGAAAATCATATGGGTGGTTCAATGAAAACACTAATTTGATCAAGAACACAGATCAAAAAAGATCACATATGGTATTAAAGCGTACTTACATATATATAAAGGTTGTTCAAAATCTCGAGTTTCTGGAAAAAAAAACTTTTCACCTGATTTGTGAAAGAAAAAGCAGTTATGTTCAAAATCCTAAGTTTCTAAAAATCTCACCGGTTTTTCCCACCACACAGAAGGGAAACAAAAAACTATGAAAAATCCCTAGTTCCTAAAAATTTCATGCATTTAATAGTTCATCTAGAAGGCAAATTTCTAAGTGTTGAAAAAAACAAAGTTGGAGCAAAAAGGTAGGTTATGTTCAACAAATTATTTTATCAATTCTTCGAGAGCGTAATTATATAAATAATAAAGTGTAATCAGATATACAGTTCATGACCAATAGCCACTTACTTATTGTCTTGGTCGAGGAGGGTAGAAATGCATAATTACATATATAATAGCAACGTTGTCTACTAAAGCGTAATTAAATGGATAAAAATTAATTGGAAAAACTACCTTACTTTATTGCCAAATATAATATTACTTTATTACCAAATAACAATAATTATTAGAAAAACAATATTACCAAATATAATATTACTTTATTGCCAAATAAAAATATTTATTAAGAAGGGAGGAAAATCACGAGGGCTCTGCGGATGGTGGAAACCCTAGCCGCAAATGCCCTCTTTCGGTCTGCATTCTCCTAACTCCCCGAGTGGTGACTCTCATGTATCAGTCACAGATGCCCACTCCCGACCTACGCTTCTTAACTCCTTGTGCGGTGACTCACCTTTCGTTGTCTTCCTTGAGGCGGGTTGGGGATCTATGCTTTACGCAGATCCACTTTATCATCCGCATTCCTTGGTTTGTTGTAGGAAAGGATGGCGACTGGGATCGTTTTTTCTCTATGCAGCTGGGGCTCACGTATTTTTCTTCTTGTGGCAGATCTACCTACGTGGGTGTGAGGATCCGGGTTTGGGTCTTGGTGCTTGGATCTTCCGCTTTGTACCTTTCCCGGTTTGTGGTTCCACTCTCTGGTTTCTTTGGTTTGTTCAGGGTTTGATGTATGCTTAGATATGGCTTCTTTTGGTGGTTGTTGTTGTTTTTCTTCCTCCTATTTTGGTGGGGATTTTGCAAGATCTTTGAGGTCCTATCTTTGGGTATGTGTTGTTGGTGTGTGGCACTTTGAGGTCCTTTGAGAGGGCGTACAACTTTTGGTCATCTCTTTCACTAGTGTTTTGTTGTTCAAGGTCTCCAATGATGTTGTTGTTATCTAGTTATGTTGATGTGAGGGTTTTCATACCACTCTGACATGGTCCATCCAACCACCAGGGTTTTGTTGGGATTTCTTTTTTGGGGTTATTTCCGTGGTGGGATTTCTTGAACCTGGTTATTTTCCAGCCTATTTGGGGTTTTTCCCCCAGTTCTTGTTTTTATATTTCTTTGTGGTTTTCTAGCCAACTTTTATGCCCCTTTTGGGGTTTTTTTTTCCAGATCTCTCTACCCATGATTGGGTCATGCTTAAAGCACCTACATAATGTAATGTGGTTCCCTTCGAATAAATAGAATTACATTTTTTCCATGGAAAAAAAAACAATAATTATTAAGAAAATCAATAACAATATATTCTAGTTATTAAGAAAATCAATAACAATATATTCTCGAAAAAATTATTTTCTATTTATTATTTTGGGCAAAGCATAATGGTTTTCATACAATCACCTTAATTAACATGAAAATTTGTTATTCTATAAGTATAATGAAAATTATATTTTCATAGCTTTATTTAGGGAATTACGAAATGAATAGAAGTAAATGCATATGATTGGTTGTGCTTTAAGTGGAATAATGTTAAAAGTTGACTCATCAATGTGAACTCATTTATATATTCTCTCCATATCTAGGCTCAGTGGAACTATGGTCTAAAAGTTGGGATTATATAAACAATTCAAAATAAATTCTAGATAAATATAAAATCTTTTGTTGTAAAAAGTGTTTGAATTTCCACAATTTTTTTTTTATATTTATCATCAGATATCTATATGAAATTATCAAATTAAAGAGCTTGACCCACTTTAACATTGTGCCAATCACAAAGATACCTTTATTCTGCACATAATATTTTACAAGTAGGAGACTTTTCAAAGGGATCCATCAAATTTGATGTGATAAAACGTGAGCATTGATCACGTTACGTAAAGGGTGGTCTAAATCCAGAGGGTTTTTTTTTTGCTTTCGTATACAAGTAAAATACATCATAGGTAAAGGGGCCCAAGGTCATGAAGTTGATGTAAAGGATGGAAGCTTTGTAAAGGATAAGGATAAATATTTTAAGGATTTGATGTTGACTAAAGTTGATATGACTTCAACCCAAAGGTAGTTTTTAACTTTAGTTGGAGGTTTAAACTGTGTATTTTTGGCTTATTTAGGCTTCATAGTTATATGAAGGACATTTTGTGATTGATAAGTGAGAATATTGGTGGAACGTAGATATAGTACATTTTTTTATTTAAGTGTGTATGTTTCATTCTTTTGTGTGTTTTTAAGGAATATATGATTAGCGAGTTTGTCACTATGAGATGGTAAAAGTAAGGGGAGTCATATTTGATTATAAAGGAAATCAGGAAATTGAGTTTGCTTGGGGAATTGGGATATCCATGAATAATGAATTCAAGGCTTAGGTTCTTTATAAAGGGATTCTTCTTCTCAAAACCCAATAAGCAAAGGAAATATCCATTGTAGGTGATCTAATGATCATTCTTAGAGTTGTAGAAGGAAAAGCATTCTCAAATTTCTCTCCTCTAGCTCGATTTGTAGGAAGGATTCATCAAGAGGCTAAGGATTTTTATGAAATAGATTACGTTCATTTGTTATTCCATTAGAATGATGTAGCTAACACATAAGAAAATAAATGCATGAAGCTAAATTGTTGGCATTGTTTAATAAATGGGGGGATATCACTTGATATCCCCCCCTTAGGAATTAATTTCTTTTCTTAATGGGAGTCTTGTTTGGTTGTAAGGTTAGGCTCCTCCTCTCAATATTAATGGATCAACAATGCGAGACTCTACTTCCTTTCCTTTCTCTCATGCAAAATAAGAAGTATAGCGGTGCGGTATAGTCGGTTGATAAATATGGGTTAAGGCAATGAGGCATGGATTATTTCTAGATTTTTCCAGGATCTTTTGGCTTTGTTTATCTTGGGCATATTTCTAGTTTCTAAGTAGCTCATAGCCACCACAAGATCCCCCTTCCTGGGCTCTAAATTCACCCCATGCCTATCTTCTTTTAAGTGCTTCATTTCAATGGCTTTAGGCATTAGACGTTATTGGTAATTTTTTCAATTCATCTTTGTCCCCATTCAAAGCTCCATATTTGGGTAATCTGGTTTGTGGTAGCCTTGCATTAGGGTTAGGCAAATTATTGCAAGAATTATGTGCCTAGTGGAGAGGTAAGGTCAGTCCTCTAGTTGAAATTGTTACTTAGTAAAGTATGGCACATTGTTTGTGTAGCAAGTGTCTCTCCTGTGAAATTAAAGACTTAAAGAAAGGGTTTAAATACTATATGAAGGAGGTATGAGAGGCTCATTGTGGTTTTATTAATTCCCACATCAGATACGAACGTTGGCAAGTTGAGTAGGAAAAGATAATCCAGAACATGATCTCTACTAGAGACACTTGTGCAATTGACATAGTGATACATGTAGTATACTTGAGGAACTTGCAAAACGAGGTAGATGATTTCATGCGTGTTCAACTCAAAGGGAATATGGAGATTACCCTTTAGGAATATGGTGTTCAACTCTATTAAGCAACTTATTTTGAGGATGGCGACTCATTTAGGAATTCTAGATAATGTTGTGCCCCCCTATTCAACCACTTTTTTCTTTTGTTATGGAACCTTCTTGGGCATCCTCGACCCCCAAGAAATTTAGTGCCCATTTGGATGAAAACATTAAAGAGAAGAGTTCTTGTGAGCATTGTTGACGATTAAATTCGCAACGAAGTTTTTCCCCCAAAGTTTTTCTAAAAGCCTATTAATATAAAAGCTAAATAATAATAGTAGGTGGGACCCCCTGTTAGATTGAGAATCAAGTCTGGTGCTTATTCGATGTTATGCTACTGTTCGACACTACTTTCATGGTTGACAATATCTTGTTTTATTGGATAATGGATCAGACATATTATACATGGGTCCCTTGTTGTTCCAAGCTCAAGTTTTATACCGAAGTTTTTCATGGTTATCATTGTTGTCTGTTCTTCGATCTATTACTTGTGACACCTGCAACAAACATATGTTAGTAACAACAAATGAAAGGATATTAAAAGAAGAAAATATCCTATGCTAACATGTTATACTATATGCATTGAAAAGATTGTGGCAAATCCTAGATAACATAGGATAGCCATGTGAGTTATTGAGGTTGTATAGAGCATATTTGACATGCATTCTATATAATGGAGATGGTAATATGTGATATGGGTGACACTCTTGGAAATTAAAGGTTGTTGGTCTCGATGCATGGTTCGAAGTGGATGATTTGTTTGATTAGTAGTTGGAGCATACTAAGAATTGAATGAACTTGAAGTGTGGAGGTGATGTGCATTTACTGCACATCGCCTTTACTCATGTCATTGGATGCCACCCTAGTCATGTTATTGTTCAAACATTGTTGTTGTGTTTATGATATGATTTCTCAGCAGGGAGGAACCGCTTGACCAACTCGCATTTTAAGACGTTTGATTACATGTATGTTCTTTTTTTGGCCCTTCATGAGTCTGCTATGGTTAGGAAATGAATGTTGGCTTGGGTGTATTGGTTTGTGCCTTCCTTAAGTATTGCAACTGTGTAAAATGGTGATTGTGAAATGAAAGGTTGATGATTCTCTTTGAAATGATGTTGAATTTATATCATTAAGGGTTATCCTGGGCGTTAGCAGTCACAAGAGATCTTTGTTATCCTTGCTGGTTTAGTTAGAGGATCCTTGTTGGTCTTGGTGGCTATATTCATGCTTTTGTATTTTTGTATCTGTTAGGACCACACAATGTACCCTTTTTTCCATTCTTTTTTCCATTATTATACCCTTGATCACCTGTATTTAGCCTCATATTATCACTTCATTTGATCACTCCAAGGTATACAACGTCCTTTCTCATTACTATATGTTTAATTTGTTTTGCATGATATTTTACATTACTCTCGTACTGAACCATTGATTAGAAGTTCATAAGTGTCCATATTTGCAGAATAGTATTCAAGGCCGATGCTGAAACACAGAACTGTCCAAAGTCGCTGTTGTATTGATGCTGAAACACGAAAGTTGTTACACAACCGAGGACACATATGCTGAAACACGGAGCTGCTACACAGTCTAAGGTCGCATATGCCGAAACACAGAGCGGCTACATAGTTCGAGGATGCAGATGCTGAAACACGAAGTTGTCACTCCGTTCAGAAGTCCAGATGCTGAAACACAGAGGACCGCCACGATGCTGAAACACGAGCCGTGACAGTTA
>JZKD02S2080036.1:219657-241545 GCA_000966675.3 Picea glauca | reverse complement strand
ACACGGAGCTGCTACACAGTCTAAGGTCGCATATGCCGAAACACGGAGCGGCTACATAGTTCAAGGATGCAGATGCTGAAACACGGAGCTGTCACTCCGTTCAGAAGTCCAGATGATGAAACACAGAGGACCGCCACGATGCTGAAACACAAGCTGTGACAGTTAGCAGTCAAAGCCGACACAGTCAAGGGTGCAATTCACGTGGCTGAAACAGCCCATGAATTGCGATGCTAAAACAACATCAGCAACGATGAGAAGGAGTTGTTACACCAGCCGTAATAGCAAAACCTCGTTCAACTCCTGTATTAGCATTCGGTTGCGTGAGAATAGGACATCCTATGCTGATTTAGAAAGCAGATCCGATTTAGCATAGGATTCAGATATGCTTTGTAATGATTGTATCGAAGGGATTTCCCCTTTAAATTCAGGAGAAATCACCATTCGAGGAAGCCAAGTTTTGATGTATTGAAGGACTTCAGAGAAGCGGGACGCATTCTATACTTCCAATTTGTAATGTGATATTTCAACAGATGAATACAAGACTGCTTTGATTACTCATTTCTAAGATTTCCCGTTTTCAGGGGAATCTTGTGAGAAGGGAGGGCCCACCTTCATCACAAGATTCACCCCTTATTTAGAAGCGTGTGTTGTTTAATTTTTGTTTATGTTTGTTTGACTGTCATTTGCTGAAACAGTGTTTTAATGAATTTTGCTTTGCTGAAACACTATTGATTCTGTCTTAGTTAATGAATGGGAATTGTAATTCTTTTTACCAGCAATCTTGTGTGATGAGTTTGTAAGATTAGCAAAGAATTGGTTAAAAGGTCCCTGCTCAGACAGAAAGGGATCAGGACATCACACCCTCTGTAGAATTTGCTTAATGCTGCAAGTGTGCTAGCAGAGATTTGGTTAACGTGTCCCTGCTCAGACAAAAAGGGACTACAATACCTTGTCTCCTGTAGATATCCTTTACCCCTGCAAGTGTGCTAGCCAGAGATTTGGTTAAGGTATCCCTGCTCAGACAGAAAGGGACTACAACACCTTGTCTTCTGTAGGTTTCCTTTACCCCTACGAGTGTACTAGCCAGAGATTTGGTTAAAGTGTCCCTGCTCAGACAAAAAGGGACTACAACACCTTGTCTTCTATAGATCTCATTTACCTCTGCAAGTGTGTCAGCTAGGGACTGGATTAAGGGTTCCTACTCAGAAAGGAAAGAACCAATATCCTGTTCACTGTAGACTTTCCTAAGTGTTAGCCAGAAACTGGGTTAGAGATCCCTGCTCAGAAGGAAAGTAATCAGACTGCCCTGTTCTCTGTAGACCTCAAACTCACAAGTGTTCTACAACAGAAGTAAAGCTCAAGGCTCCTGCTCAGATAGAAAGGAACTAAGTGCTTTGGTTTCTGTTAGATAGAGTTAATTGTTTTCTGCATTATTGTTTTCATGAAAGAGTGTTAGTACTGAGTCTCTATTTGAGAGTAAGGGTCCTGTTCTCTGATTGCAAGACAGTTGTTCTTTCCCATTGCAGTATTACTTTTGATGTAATCCAGGATTCTTAATTAAGCTTTAAAATAATTGCAATAGGGGAATTGTTTTCCTGTGATTTAATTCAGAGCTTCAGTTCAAGCAAGAATAAATAGTGTGAATTTCTTTACTACAACACTAAGTGCTTTTGGAATTGAGCATATATAGTGCGTGGCTATCTTTCAAACAAAAGACTTCCCTGGGTTGATAATTTATGTTTCACTTGGTTGTTTAAAATTAATTAAGCAATTATAGTGACCAACAGTATCCAGTCTGTAGGATTTTATGGGGTTTAATGATTGAAGCGTTTGTGTCACCACACATTGTACATTTGGGCATTGGGTTTTTTTCACCACCAAGGGTTGCGCAATGAGTTATGTTGTTCCTTCTCGTCCCTATCTTCACCTCAGCGTTGTGGTCATTTGTCTGAGGAGTCACGAGGGTTATACCCTTCATGGGTTAGGTATCATTACCAAGCTAAGGTAGAACCTTATTCCTCTGTTATGGCCTCTCATGTTACATGTTTTCATCACTTTGTCCACGAAGTAATTTGTGGTGTTCTCTGTGTATGTGTCGTTAGTCTCGGAGTTTTTACCATTTAAAGGAGCCGGCTCTAGTGCAGGATCAAAAGAAAACCCTTAACTCCTCCAGTCTGAGGGTTGTACAGAGAATATTGTCGGACCTGTCAAGTTTACTATGGTTTATTGTGGATTGAATGTATCGTCGATTAATTTGAATATAGACTTGCCCAGTTGGTCATATGATAGTCGTTTTGGTTTGGCATTTAGTTACTGCCTCTGTTATAACAATGGTAAACCCTGCATTGTTATTTTCACAACTCAAATTACACAATCCCTCTCCTTATGTTTAATAACTCGATATTGTTTAATGGAGAGGGTCGTTGCCCCGATTCATATTGATGCGTGGGTATACGAGATTGTCACAACTTGTTAGATCGATTGAGTTTTTACGACAATGGAGAATTGGTTGTTTGATACACAGTCATTTTTATTTTGCACTAAAGATGATTTGGATGTTTAGCTGGCATTGGTTACAATTCCTTGATGTTGCTCACGTGCATCGCATTTTGTGTGTGGTGTTTCTACACAATGAAATAATGTTCATTATAACTGTTAGTTTCTTTTGGGGCCTAATGGTTATAGCAACCAGGATGACTGTGTGAATTACATCCAATGCATGTTTATGATTGTTTGATTGTATAAGCCGAGTTGTACACAACATAGTTGATTATAGTGACTAGATCAAAGCAATATTGTATTAGATTGATGGCTCAGCACGATGGGTTGAGTTATTACTGTGACTGTGTGTTTGGATTTTTAAAATGGAGATGTGCATCATGGTGTTTTGGTGGTTGCACACTATGTATAATATGTACATCTTGGGTTTCATACTCAGGGGTACCCACATAGTTTTAAGCATGTTTTTGTTGTAGCCCGATCATTTATTGAGACAGGCATGTTGTTGATACCACATCGTGTTGGATGGATGGACCAACTTTTTAAAGTCACATTGAATTGGGCTTGTACAAGTGACAGAGTTATGCTTGCATGATTGAATTATTATGTGCATAACTTATGTTGGAATGGTGGTTGTTGTCTGTCTATTTAAATGTCAATTCGGGTTTTGAAATTTAATGTGGGTTATTGGTTCGATTGCATCTATATATGTTTAACAAGTATCACTACATTTAAATGACAGGCCCGATTGCAGTGATAGTGTGACTCCATTGTTAATTTTGGAAACATGACTTTGAGTATATTTGTTGATTAAGTAATGTACGAGAAGTGGTTGATTTTGATGGATAACAAAGTGGAAATGGTTGTTGTTTGAAGATGTAAAGTATATAAATGAAAAGAACATAACTCCTTTACAGTTTGTGTGGAATGCATACCATCTTGTGATGGTACTATGTTGGACATTTGATTATGACAAGTGAACTAATTAAATACACAGTAACTGTTTTTGGTCACAATGATCGTTGGTTAGTGCGTCTCCTTTCATAAAATGTTTTATGGATCACTTAATTAATTTTATGAACACTAATCACTCTTTTTCCCTTCCATTATTTCCTTTTCCACTAATTAAAAATCCCTTCACCTTCCCATATTCATTTTTTCACCCCCTGTTCTAAGATTGATTACAGTCAAGAGAATTTCGGTGTTAAAACGGTTGAAAGTGGTAGTGTCTTGTTTGGATTACAACGAAAGTTTTATTTGTTTTCTTCACAGTTTATTGTTGCTATCATTGAGAAATAACCATGTTCTTTTCCCCCTCATTATATCATGTTTCTCTCAATACAAACCCCTCGCACATCCCATAACCCTTTTTCAGCCCTAGCTCATTGATAGATAGTTTGTATGGATTGGATTGCATGAGTCTGATATATTGTTGAGCCAAAATCCATTTCATATTTTAAAAGAGTTCTCATGTATGGTTAATTAACATATAATTTTCTAATCAATCGCGCATGCAGGGGTGAGCTATTCAAATAAAAGGCTAAAAAAAAAGGCCTATTATACCCCTGTCAAAGAGAAGGACTAAAAGATGATAGCATCAATAAATGAAAGATGGCCTAATTAATACTTGTGAGTTAGGATGTTATTTTTGTTGGCTATAAACATAGGGTGATATTCCGTCTACTCTTCTTTAGCCAAGTAAAGTCTGAAAATGTTTGAGTAAGATCATTTCATATCTTTTCTTCAACATTTATTTTTTCGACCATACTGGGGAGATCTTCGATATGTCTTCGGTTAAGTTTTATACTCGATTTTCATCGATACATCTTTGTTTTTATGAAATTGATTCTTTGACTGTTTTGTTATTAATGATTGTTCATGTTGCGAGGTAGTCCAATCTTGAGCCCGGTCTCCAAGACCAGACCAAAATTTCATTGAACTTGTTTAACACCATTCTAGGCACTGTCAATACCCGTGCTAAACTTAACCATTCTTGGGCAACAATTGAACGAGATATTAGTGCTCAAATAAAATTGGAGGCTAGACGTAGACAACCTATAAATCAGCAGTAACCCTTTGTTTCTTCAATTTTTGGCCATTCTTTCATGTCCTTGGACTCTCATGCTTCTAGAAGAAGAAGAGGCTTGTCACCCGAAATCAATCCTATTGTTGAAATAGGAAGAAGAAATGTTGTGTTATCTTCCCAACAAAGTTCTCTAAGGAGAACTTTGTCTGATTCATCCAGCTCGTCTTTATTTTCCTCATCTATCATCCACAATATGGCATCTAGTGGTAGTTTTGGTGGGACTATAAGCACTCCATATTCCCAATCTTCATCGTCATCAGTGATTGGTAGCTTGTACAACCACCATATCCCTATCCAATCTACCACAAACCCCACCAAAGTCATTAAAAAGTATGGGATTTTTTAGTTCAAAGAATATGCCACAACCACACCGTGGCATCTGTCCTCTCCTCTTAACCTAGCACCTACTACTCGCCCACTTTTGAAGTTTAAAGAGCATTTGCCTAAGTTTTCAAGAAATAACATTGTTAGTACCAACAAACACCTGGTGGCATTTTCTAATTCTTATCATAATATAGGGGGAAACGACAATGATACTTGCATGTGCCTATTCGTCAATTTCGTGGAAGGAAAGGCTGGGACCGACTTTTTTGACCTTCCTCCTAAGATTTTGTCCACTTGGGAGGAGTTGATTTATTGGTTATGATCCACTTATGGGAAATCTAAAAGCCCTGCTGAGAAGTTAAGGGAATACAATAACGTCACTTATAAAGATGGTGAGACCATCAAGTCTTTCAACTTTCATTTCACCAGGTTATACAATCAAATCCTCAAAATTATTCGCCCCCAGAACCAAGCCGCTTTCATGCATTACTACAATGCATTGCCTTCTCCCTACCATCATAGGCTTGAGGAAAAATCCATTGATAATCTTGGTTCTGCTTTACATACCTATTCAGAGTATGAAGAACAACTTGAAAGAACTGGTCTTCCCTAGGGAGAATCAGTTAGACAGACAGATGTGTCTGCCCTCTTGCGGCTAGTACAAGATATGAAAAATTGTATCATAGCATTCGAGTGAAAGGGCACTGTCTCCCCTCTCACCCTTGGAGATTTTTCCTCTTCTGCACCCCCCTTTAGAAATCTGGTTGAGAACAATTTTCATCCTAAATCTATCCTACCTTGGATTTGGTGTAACTTTTGTGAGGAACACCACAAGGAAACCACATGTGAGGTAAAGAAGAGTGCCAAAGATAAGATCTTTGGTAAAAGACCAGAATATACTATCGTTGTCCTAGACTTTGCAGAGCCATAGGATATCATGGTCATCAACACCAGGAACACAGCCTACTCTCCCAAGGGAAAATTTGATTCTCCCCGCAGTTCTTCTACCCCAAGCTCATCCTCACCCGTTGCTACTCCCCAGGATATTAAGGTCCCTAAGAGTCAAGGAATCACTCCCCCTCTCCCCTCTTCCAAATACAATATCTTGAATCAATTAGACAACATAAAAGCAAATGCAACCCTTCTAGACATGGTTGTCGTCCCTAAACAACAGATGCATATGAAACAGTTCATGGAAGGAAAAGGTTCTGTTGTAGCCAATCTTTCTGAAGAGGTAAATGAAGAGGATTCTTTTGTAAATAAAATAGGCATACACAACTTTAGATACCCTGTAAAAAATCTCCCTTTTTATATTTCTATAAAGATCATGGATAAAATTTCCCATTGTTTCCTCATTGATGGTGGTTCAGGCCCAAGTGTGATGTCAAAGATTATTATGGAAGATCTAGGCTTGTCTTGTACAGATGAAAACGCCAGAAGCATGCTCTCTTATAATAGTCTACAACAAAAGACCATAGGTGAGATTAAAGATGTGACCTTAGTTTTGTGCGCTCATCCTGAAATAAGGATGACCCTCAATATTTAGGTAATCGATATGTCAGTAAGAAATTACTCAATCATCTTAGGAAGATATTGGCAAGCCTCAATGTGTGGATACCTCTCACTCGACGAGACACATTTATTTGTTCCCCAGAATGAAAAAAACAGTATAGTCCTTAGAGAAGGAAGGATATCACCCTACATAGAGAGTGTCCCATAGCCTAACGTAAAGTATATCGAAGAGGACTTAGGAGTGTATTCCATCTTTTTCGAGGAAGATAACATTCCCATGGAACAAATCGATTTAGATGATGGCATGTGGCACATGCACTTTGATGGTTCATGTTCAAATGAAGGTAACGAAGCTGACATTATATTGATTTCTCCTGTAGGAAAAATCCATAACTTTTCTTACCAGCTGGAGTTTGCTTGCACCAAAAATGTCACTGAATTCAAATCCTTGTTACTAGGCATTGAAAATGCTTATAATATTGGTTGTGGTCACCTTTCAGTTTTTGGGGATTCCAAGCTTGTTGTGAATCTTGTGCGTAAAATTTACTCTCCCAGCAACAAGTTGATGAAACGATACACACAAACTATTTGGGCACTTATTTTGAACCTTTTATCTTTCAACATCACTCATGTTAAGAGGGAGTTAAATTCAATGGTTGATCGACTAGCAGTTTTTGCAGCCTCCCCTAATCGGCAACTTCTGCCACATAGACTTGATTGTACCTTTCAATCCCTATATCGTCTTCATATTCCCGACAATATAGAATCTTGGCAAGTCTTCCCTAACGATGAGAGCATTTGTGATTTTATTCAAAATTAACCTTTTAAGCCTAAGGAATAAGCATCGATCCTTAAAGGATTGTTGCTATCCTTAATCTTCCTGCTCCCACTTCCAAGAAAGAAGTTCAAGCCTTTATGGGGGTTATTATCTTCGTTTGTAGGTTTGTTCCAGATTTTGCAGTGATGGTCAAGCCAATTCAAAATTTTCTTAAGCAAGACCATTCTTTTTTGTGGACAGATGATGTTGAAAATGATTTTTAAGGGATTAAGAAAGCAATTAATTCCACACCGGTTTTGGCAAAGCTGGATGTTGAGAAAGAATTCATGATATATCCTAATGCCACTGAGGAGGCAGTTTCTGTTGTCCTTATGCAAAATGACGACCAAGGAAATGAAAAACCTGTGGCTTACATGAGTCAAAGTTTGTCTAACGATGAATTTAAATACTCTTTTATTGAGAAACACATTTTTTCTCTTGTTAAGGCCATCGAAAAGTTTCGCCACTACATCTTAGGTAAGCATACGTTGGTGAAATTCCCTTTACCTACTGTCAATTTTTTTCTCTCACAAACTTATCTTTCAGGGAAGCTTGCACATTGGCTTGCCAAGATCCATGAGCATGATTTAAATATCATGACTTATACCACTATCAAGGGACATGACCTATCCCTTCACTTGGCTCAGCATGCTGAGAATGGTGAAGAAATTGATGAAGAATATAGTTCCCTTTCAGCTCTCTTTTACATTGACGATCAAATCCTCCCTGTGTCTGAATATCCTTGGTACAGGAATTTGGTTTATTATTTACAGAACCAAATATGTCTAGACAACTTAGACATTCACCAAAGGAGAAGACTCCATCTTGAATATGCAAGATATATCATTATAGGAGACTTCTTATTTCGAAGATCAGTTGATGGTGTTTTGCTTCATTGTGTGACTAAAGAAGATGCACATAAATTGTTGCAAGAAGCTCACAGTTCTTCAAGATCTGTCATTCATGTAGGAGGTCATTTTTCTGCAAAAACCATCGCTTTCAAAATTATTAGAAAAGGATATTATTGACCTTCGATCTTTCGTGACTCTTATGTTTTTTTGAGGTCTTGTGACAAGTGCCAAAAATTTGTTGGGAAAGAATGTCTTTCAGCCATGCCATTACAATATGTCTTGCTATATTTTCCCTTTTCAAAGTGGGGATTGGATTTTATTGGTCCTATTAACCCTCCTTCTTTAGCTGGGTAAGTTTTTATTTTGATAGCCACATACTATTTTACAAAATGGGTTGAAGTTGTCCCACTTAAGAATTCCACAGACGATCGGGTAATTTCTTTCCTTGAAAATAATATTTTTTTTAGATTTGGTCTTCCATTGGAAATTATTATAGACAATGGTCCCTCTTTCATTTCTACTAAGCTGACTCAATTTTTAGCCAAGTTGGGGGTTAAACATTTCACCTCATTATCTTATTATCCCCAAGGAAACGAGCAAGCCGAGTCCACAAACAAAAATCTGGTAAGAATCGTCAAAAGGCTCATCGAAGATAAGCCTCGCCAGTGGCACACTCTCCTCACTTATTCCCTCTGGGAAGATGGAAATACCGCCAAAGTAAGCATTGGTTGTACTCCTTTTCAGTTGGTTTATGGCCAAGAATCCCTCTTTCCAATGGAGCTGGAACTTTCTTCCTTAAGGTTGATGCTACAGATCGAAGAATTAAATTCTTCAGATGTTTCACAAAGGGTAAATGCATTACTAGATTTGGAAGAACAAAGGATGTTTGCTTTGGATAATGTTAAAAGGAGACAACAATCTATTAGGAAATATTTCAATAAGAGTGTCAAAACTGTCAAGATTAGGGTCAATGAAAAAGATCCGCTATGGGATTCGGCTCACACTGATAGGGGAAGACATTCAAAATTTCATGAATTGTGGTTGGGTCCTTTAAATATCTCTTTTGTATTAGGTACCAATTCTTACATTCTAAAAGACTTACATGAGCGATTGTTTTCCTACAGCACTAACGGTTCTCACCTAAAGCATTACGTGGAACCAACTTGAAAAGCTCTAACATTGTCTGAATTTTCTGTATTTTAGTAATATAGCTATGTTTCAGTTTTCGCTATTTTTTCTTTTCCTGCTTATAGTAGTTGATTTCCTTTTTTTTTTTAAACATTTCCTATTGTTTTTACCTTTCTGTCACTTTATTTCTACTATTTTAATTTTCTGCAATTTTATGCTGTCAGATTTCGATTTTTGTCATTTTTTAGTTTAGTCAGAAATAAGATGTTGGATTAGTTATGCCACAACGACACTCCTACGAGATATTGTTAGTCAATAAAAATCAAGCTTACATGACTGTCATAATGCTTTCCCTGAGGACACATTTGAATTTGTTGTCTACTTTCACTGCTGTCTTATAAAGAGATTGGTTATCTTGCGCTTCTTCTTCCCATTTCTTCATCCATTTGAAAATGAAAGAGCAGAGAGTTTAATTTTTCTCCTTGAAGCAAGAGCCAATTCTGGTTGAATGATTATGCATACAGGGATAACCCCCCTCATACTTAACATTTTTCATGAGTTATTCCCAAATTCCCGATCATTTTTCCATTAAATCAGCTCACTTCCCCATGTTGCATAATTATTCTGGTTACATCTTCTAAAATTATTATTCCTAGTCTGCAAAACCATGAGTTCTGAGTTCTAAATCTGTTGAAAACAAATTTCCATGTGAAGTCACCATTTTGTTGACGATTAAATTCGCAATGAAGTTTTTCCCGCAAAGTTTTTCTAAAAGCCTATTAATATAAAAGATAAATAATAATAGTAGGTGGGACCCCCTGGTATATTGAGAATCAAGTTTGGTGCTTATTCGATGTTATGTTACTGTTTGACACTACTTTCATGGTTGATGATATTTTGTTTTATTGGATAATGGATCAAGCATATTATACATGGGTCCCTTGTTGTTCTAAGCTCAAGTTTTATACCAAAGTTTTTCATGGTTATCATTGTCGTCTGTTCTTGGATCTATTACTTGTGACACTTGCAACAAACATATGTTAGTAACAACAAATGAAAAGAAATTAAAAGAAGAAACTATCCTATGCTAGCATGCTATACTATATGCATTGAAAAGATTGTGGCAAATCTTAGCTAACATAGGATAGCCATGCGAGTTATCGAGGTTGTATAGAGCATATCAGACATGAATTTTGTATAGTGGAGATGGTAATATGTGATATGGGTGGCGTTCTTGGAAATTAAAGGTTGTTGGTCTCGATGCATGGTTCAAAGTGGATGATTTCTTTGATTAGTAGCTGGCATGTACTAAGAATCAAATGAACTTGAAGTGTGGAGGTGATGTGCATTTACTGCAAATTGCCTTTAATCCTGTCGTTGGATGCCACCCTAGTCAGGTTATTGTTCAAACATTGTTGTTGTGGTTATGCTATGATTTCTCAGCAGGAAGGAATCACTCAGCCAACTCACATTTTAAGACATTCGATTATAGGTATGTTATTTTTTTGGCCCTTCATGAGTCTGCTCTGGTTATGAAATGGACGTTGGCTCAGGTGTTTTGGTTTGTGCCTTCCTTAAGTATTGCAATTGTGTAAAATGGTGATTGTGAAATGAAACGTTGATGATTCTCTTTGAAATGATGTTGAAGTGACAACATTACAGGTTATCCTGGGTGTTAGTAGTCACAAGAGATCTATGTTATCCTTGCTGGTTCAATTAAAGAATCCTTGTTGATCTTGGTGGCTATCTTAACTCTTTCATATTGTTGTATCTAGTCTATGGGATTTTATGGGGATTAAAAATTGAAGCGTTTGTGTCACCCCACATTGTACATTTGGGCATTGGGTTGTTTTCACTGCCAAGGGTTGTGTAGTGAGTTATGTTGTTCCTTCTCGGCCATGTTTTCACCTCAGTGTTGTGTTCGTTTGGCTGAGGATTCACAAGGGTTATACCCTACGTGGGTTAGGTATCATTACAAGGTTGAGGTAGAACCTTATTCCTCTATTATGGCCTCTCCTATCATAGGTTTTCATCACTTTCTCCACGAAGTAAGTTGTAGTGTTCTCTATGTATGTGTCATTACTCTCGAAGGTTTTACCATTTAAAGGAGCCATCTCTAGTGCTGGCTCAGAAGCAAACCCTTAACTCCTCCAATCTGAGGGTTGTACAGAGAAGATTGTTGGACCTATCAAGTTTAGTATGGGTTATTGTGGATTGAATGTATCATCGATTAATTTGAATACAGACTCGCTCAGTTGGTTATATAACAGTCATGTTGGTTTGGCACTTATTTACTGCCTCTGTTATAACAATGGTAAACCCTGCATTGTTATTTGCACAACTCAAATTACACAGTCGCTCTCCTTATGTTTAATAGCTCAATATTGTTTAATGGAGAGGGTCATTGACCCAATTCAAATTGATGCATGGGTATATGGGGTTGTCAAAGATTGTTAGGTAGATTGATTTTTTACGATAGTGGAGAATTGGTTGTTTGATACACAGTCATTGGTATTTTTCACTAAAGATTATTTGGATGTTTAGCTGGCATTGGTTACAATTTCTTGATGTTGTTCACGCATACCGCGTTGTGTGTGTGATGTTTCTACACAATGAAATAATGGTCATTGTATCTGTTAGTTTCTTTTGGGGCCTAATGGTTATTGCAACCAGGATGACTATATGAATTACATCCACTACATGCTTATGATTGTCTGATTGTACAAGCCGATTTGTACACAGCATAGTTGATTATAGTGACTAGATCGAAGCAATATTGTAATAGATTGATGGCTCAGCACAATGGGTTGATTTATTACTGTGACTGTGTGTTTGTCTTTGTAAAATGGATATGTGCATCGTGGTGTTTTTGTGGTTGCGCACTATGTATAATATGTACATCTTGGGTTTCATACTCAGGGGTACCCACAGAGTTTTAAGCATGTTTTTGTTGCATCCTGATCATTTGTTGAGATAGGCATGTTATTGATACCTCGTCATGTTGGATGGATGGCCCATCTTTTTAAATTCACATTGAATTGGGCTTGTACAAGTGACAGAGTTACGCTTGTATGATTGAATTATTTTGTGCATAGCTTATGTTGGAATGGTGGTTGTTGTTTGTCTGTTTAAGTGTCAATTCAGGTTTTGAAATTTAATGTGGATTATTGGGTCGAATGCATCTATATATTTTTAGCAAATATCACTGCATTTAAATGACAGGTCCGATTGTAGTGATAGTGTGACTCCATTTTTAATTTTGGAAACATAACTTTGAGTATATTTGTTGATTGAGTAATGTATGGGCAATGGTTGATTTTGATGGATAACAGAGTGGAAATGATTTTTGTTTGAAGATAAAAAGTATATAAATGAAAGGAACAAAACTCCTTTACAGATTGTGTGGAATGCATATTGTCTTGTGATGGTACTATGTTGGACATTTGATTATGAAAAGTGAACTAATTAAATACACAGTAATTGTTTTTGGTCACAATGATCGTTGGTTAGTGTGTCTCCTTTCATAGAATGTTTTATGGATCACTTAATTAATTTTATGAACAATAATCACTCTTTTTCCTTCCCATTATTTCCTTTTCTGTTAATTACAAATCCCTTCGCCTTTCTATATTCATTTTTTCACCCATTGTTCTAAGATTGATTACAGTCAAGAGAATTCTGGTGTTAAAGCGGTTGAAAGTGGCAGTGTCTTGTTTGGATTACAACGATGTTTTATTGGTTTTCTTCACAATTGATTGTTGTTATCATTGATAAATAACCATGTTCTTTTCCCCCTCATTATATCATGTTTCGCTCAATACAAACCCCTCGCACATCCCATAACCCTTTTTCACCCCCTGCTCATTGATAGACAATTTGTATGGATTGGATTGCATGAGTCTGATATATTGTTGAGCCATAATCCATTTCATATTTTAAAAGAGTTGTCATGTATGGTTAATTAAAAGATCATTTTCTAATCAATCATGTATGCAGGGTTGAGCTATTCAAATAAAAGGCTAAAAACATAGGCCTATTACGCCCCTATCAAAGAGAAGGATTAAAAGATGATAGCATCAATAAAGGAAAGATGGCCTCACAACTGTAAAATATGGATTTTAAGTTTTATTTAATCTATTATTGGTGACAATTGACCTCGGGAATGTTTGGACAATATGTAGATATATGAGCAATGTTTTTTTTGAAAATAATTCAAAATATCATGAGCTAAATTAACAAATGTGCATATATGGATGGGAGTCACAAGGAGGTGTGACTTGCTTAACTAATAGTTATGTTATGATTATCATAAGCTAATGGGAGTCACAAGGGGTCCCACCTACTAGTTATTATTTATTTATGACCCTTATTATAATTATTACTCTTCCCCCTAACTAAAGTTAGTTGAGTCTTTTAATTAACTTAACTAATGAGTTGGTTCAACTACTTCAACCAATTCTAATGTGTTTAAAGGAAAAAGTATAGGGATGAACAAGAGGAGGATAGAAGCAGAAGCATACTAAGGTTTTATCTTTGAGTTCATGTTGAGATAGTTCAGTTTTCATTCATTCATATATTCATCACAATCCTAATTATGTTTTATGATAGCAATATCTTACTGTAGACATCAATATTCAGGGTTGAATCAAATCATTCAGACACTTGTTTTTCAAAGGTGTCGATATATCATTGATAGTCTGTGTAGACTTGTTTGTTTGTGAATTAGTTTTCATGACTGACAAACACTATTGTGCAGAGTCGAGTGGGCGACAATCTGTGGCAAGTTGATCCAGATTTTAGAGTTCAGTTTTGGTTTTCTGTCAGAGGTCCTTTTGTATGTTCCATCGGGGATGTCTAAGTTTGACTTTGGTCCAAGATTTCTGTATGAGATTTTGTAAAGAAAATGACTCTTTGGTGAATTGAATAAAATAAAGGATTGCTTTATGTCTCATCTATCTTGATTATCATCTTGGTGTCTTTACTTTTGTTCTTACATTTATTTCAGCAACTAATATGTTCAGAAAATTACATAAAAAGTAAATTTCCAGCAAGCTATTTATTGAAAAAAGACTAGCTTAAGCACTCGTAATTAATACTTGTGAGTTAGGATGTTATTTTTGTTGTCTATAAACATAGGGTGATATTCCCATCTACTTTTCTTTAGCCAAGTAAAGTTTGAAAATTCTTGAGTAAGATCATTTCATATATTTTCCTCAACAAGCATGAGAAAAAGAACATAAAAGAAAACGTAAGAAAAAGAGGTTTAGAAGATGCCATGATTTTAGTTTCCTTTTAGCTTTCTATGTCTTAGTATATACTTCCAAGTTATATGTTTTCTATAGTAGTTGGATAAACAATATACTTAGCGAGTGATAGTAGGTATTTTTTGGTCTTTTGAAAATTATGGGCAACCTCCTTTTCCCATATATTTTTTTATTGTAAAGCATAGACCTATTTGATGTTTTGTAAAATTTGTTTGGCATTGTTGAAATCTAATTTTTATAATATAAATCTTAATTGTTTTTGTGAAAATAAATTGTCAATATACATATTGTTTAAATTGGATAAGCATTTTTCAGGGGAGGCAGGTGTGTGGGGGGGGAAGGGGGGGTGTATTTTATGGACCCAGAGGACATAGAGTTCTTGATTACTACTGGAAACTAGGAATCGTCACTAATAACAAGGAATAAGCGTATGGTATGTATCAAGGTGTCCAACTAGTCAAGCAAAGGAAAATCACAAATCTTAATATTATTGGCGATTAAAAAAATATCATCACAATCTTCATTTGAAACTCCACCCCAAATTACATCAGGATAAAGAAAATCGTGGACCACGTCAGACTCTCTCTCAAAAAAATTCAAGTGAATTACTAATGTAACATCCCACTCTTGCAAGCACATGTTATCGACTTATTATTTGAGGACACTTGTGTGCAAGTGATTCGGTTTTAATATATTTTGTGCATTTCACTTATGGACTCTTATGATGATTTTGATGGATTATGATGTTATGTTATTTGATATCTATGTATTGACAGATGTTATTGATGAGTTTCCCCTGAGTGTGTAGGACATGTGACATATTGAGGATGTCGATGACATTAATGGACCTCCTTCGACTCTGGATCGAGTCAGGGAGTGGGTTGTATTGGTTTGAGTATTTCATTTATGCATATGTGACATATTATCAATTATATTATGATGTTTTTTATGGATCTTTGACAATGTTTCATTTATGGATGTAGGATGATGATTGTTTTCTAATCTGACTCACATAAGGAGTAAAGGTTCCATGCACAACAACTAGATATTTAGGGAGAGGTGTGGAAGCATCCCTGTCATAGCCTACTAGCACTTCCGTCGTGGCTCAAATTGTAGGCTAATGATTACCTATTTTGAGTGATCCACGATGTTTTGAGGGAAGACTGAGATAGTCGTTCATGAAGATTTCTAAGGGGCGCACAATAAGGTAGGGTCCTTATTCCTTAGAATCCCTTAGTCTCTCACAAGGTCACATGAATGGATTATTGACTCCAAGGGTTGGATAACTATCAAAACCAGTCAAAGGCAAGTGGCACCCTTGGAGCACAGAGTGCGTCTTGAAGGGCACATTGTGTAATTAAAATTTGAATCAAAGGCGAGTGGAACCCTTGGATCACGGAGTGCATCTTGAAGGGAACACCATGGTATTTAAAAAGGTGAGTCAATGAATCTAAGTGGCCTAGAAAACTTTGAGCACATGTTAAACCTTGTAAAATCTTGAGTACTACCGAATTAATTAATTGATTAATCAATTAATTAAAGATTGAATTTATTAATCATAATCCGTAATGGTCCAATCTTTTTCAAATAAAAATTTAACTAAGCCTAAGTCTAAGTTAATGAGAGGACAAAAAAAAACTAATTCTATAAATTAAATAATGAGGGGATGGAATAAATCAATTTAATAATCAATGAAAATAAAAAATAAATCTAAAGGAGTGATTTAATACACTTGTGCAAGTAAATACCAAATTAGCAATTAAAATAAGAAAGGAATAAAGCATAAAAGAATGTGTAAGCGTAGAAAGGTATCTAGAGCCTAGACTAACTAGAGAACATTCATATTTTAAATCAACCCAGTTTTAGAAAGGCGTCAGTCATTAATTGGGAATAAAGGGAATAAAGGGACATCTAGGAGTGATTTTATGAGCGTTTTTAGGATGGGTGTGGGAAATTGAATTTTAATTAAATTAAATTGTGGATTTACTTGTGCAACTAAGGGAACGAGTGACAAGTGTATGGGGGGAATAATTCCTAATTAAATTTAAAAAAGACGAATTAAATGTGCAAATGGAAAGTTGTCACTAAGGAAATTATATAAAACAAATGACTAAGAGGATTAATGGATCACATGGGTTATGAGTAAGGTTATGTTGTAGAAATTATGACTAGTTTTACTTGTGAGAGTTGGAATACCCAGCTTGAGAGAGAGAGTGGTGGCTCTACCTTGCAAGGCGAGCTGGGAGCTAGAGAATTCTGGTTGTGTTTGTGTGTGGCCCCTTTGCGGCTCAGAGGGCTAAGGGGGAAGAAGATTACCCCTAGCGTTGACTGGGAGGTACCGATGAAGTCTCCATGGTTAGCAAGTGGGGAGCTGGATGGATTGCAAGCCCGGGAGAACATCTTCGAATTATCATCATCGACTACGATATTTTATTGAGAATTGTATTGTATTAATATTTAATATGTAATTGAATGAACATTAGTTCTGGCATTTATTTTTCCATGAGATGTAACTAGAATATAGATGGTCCATGAAATTTTGTAAGATGTATTTAGAATAAAAATGGTTTTGCAAGATGTACATTTCCCTCAAATTTAATCGTCTTGGTCATTTCAAATTCCATATAATTTCCAAAGTCCTTGATCATTGCATGTCCCTTGGCATTGTCTGGAATCCATGTTAATCTCAACTTAAATGAATTGCATATTTTTTTTGCACCTTCACTCCTTTCCCATCAACTTAGCATCAAATATTTCTCTGCGATTTTTATTCGAAGATCTCTGTGATTTTGTAGGTAGATCCTTGCAAATTTTAAAGGGAAATTTATCCACTACATTTTTAATTACACCAATATGGAAACCCTTATTTAACCTTGTGATTTAAGGAATTCTCCCATCTTGGCAAACATTACAATTCCTGGTGTTTCATCTTGTATTCACCTCTACCCCCTAACTCTTTTGCTTGGTGAACTTGTAATTCCCTTCAGCGTTTCCTTTACAGATGTATCCTCTGTGAAATTTTGATGGATTTAATCACCTCAACAAATCCATATAGGATTTTTGCATTGCATGTATCCTCTGCAAATTTTAGTGGATTTTATACTTCGTTACTCAGCGAATTTATACTTCATTGCTCAGTGATTGTCTGCATTTATTTTCTGCAATTTTAAGAAGAGTCATAAGCTTTGTGCCTTTCTCCCTTTGCTCAGTGAATTCATACTTCATTAATCATTGAATTTATACTTCATTACTCAGCGAATTTATACTTCATTTCTCAACGATTGTATGCATTTGTTCTCTATAATTTTAAGAAGAGTCCTCAGCTTTGTGCCTCTCTCCCTTTGCTCGATGAATTTATACTCCATTGATCTGAGATATTACACATATATTCCTTGTGTTTTTATGAAGAGACCCAATATCTGATCCTACCTCCTTTTCTCAACATCTTTATACATATATTTTATGTGTTTTTTCTTTCCCTGCGTTTTATTTCTTTGGGGTGAAATGTTGAGCATTTCCTGGCGATTTTTCCCTTGGATATTCTCTGTGTTTCTTTAAGATCTCAGAGTCTTAAATACCTCTGTGTTTGATGAATGCCTCTACACATACCTCTGCATGGATGAATTACATCGGTGCATACCTTTTCTCTTGAGTATACCTCTACGTATACCTCCAGGAATTGGCTCTGCGACTTTCCCTTTTTGTCCCTACTAATTTCCTTTTATGTCTCTAATAAAAGTTCTCTTTAAATATCCCTATGAAATTCTCTCTAATGGCTATGCGCCTTCATTTACTTACTCGCGTGATCTTCAATCAACAAACTACCTTGATTTACTACCAATCCTCAATGATCTCAAACTGAAATGTTTGCTACGATTTTTGTGGGTGTTTTGGTGTAACGGTATTCTCTCCTGCTCAAGTATTCCTCCAAAATTTGTGTTCTCTTTAATGGGTTTCCCTTTTTATTTCTCTTGACAATTTCGTCCTTTTGGAATTATCCTCCTTCTTCACTCATGTTTTCTCCTCCTCATTTTAATGCTAACACTCTCCTTTTTATCCAACCTCCATCTGATGTGAATAAATTTATGCATTACTAAGGCTTTAGTAAGTAGATGAAAACTTTATGTTAGGTGCCTTACCCTAATTATTTAAAGACTACAACCGAGAATCAATTTACAAATATTGTAATGAATAATTATCATGCTTGAAGGAGTATTATAAGATGAAAGATTGATATGTATATTATTCCATGTTTCCATCTCTTTATTCGCATTGTTTAACTTTAAAAGGTGAATGACTTAATCTGGTTTTATAAAATATATGGGGTTCGATTCTATTATTTATTTTCATGTGTGTAGTTACTTTTTGCGCCGTCAAATTAAATTGATATTTATTGCGCAACGATATAATAGCTATGTGTGGATGGTCATGCGTGTGGTTACTATTTGCGCCATCAAATTTTAAGTGGTAAATATGATGCGCCATGATATGTCAGGATGGTCATGGGTGTATTTACTTTGTGCGCCACTAAAATGATAATGAATACATGATTGAGTGAATGAATTCCATTTCCCCTTGGTTTATGTTGATGAATTAGGTGATTAGATTGCTTGCGCTATGGACTAATGATGATGCATAAATGATTACGCCTTAGATCACTCGTGTGCAATGTCACAATGTTGATTATGATTTCCTAAGTTCTTATATTAATTGTGCGCATTGTAATGATGTTGATTATGTTTAATTCAGAATCTGGATCATGCACGCACCTTGAGATAATGTTGATTTTTGTTGAATTAAATGGTTGATTAGTCATGCACCTTGAAGTAAAGTAGATTTCTTATTTTGTGCCTTGAAAATAATAATAAAGTTGATTACCTTGTGCCTTAACTTATGCCGTTGTATGATTGATTTAGTAATTAAATTCTCTTGCACCATGGAATTTATGTGATGCGTGATTGGTTATTAGAACATTATTGTGTCATTGATTATCGTTGATGTTGTTGATATAGCTAATTGGTTTTTTGACTTGATTGTGTTAGTGGAATGTAGACACCTCATTGTTCCTCAGAACAGTCACCATCCATGAGACCTTAAGTGGTCAAAATCAATCGAATGAATCATGGGCTTGAGCATTGCTTATGTGTCTTGGAGGTCCTAACCTTGCAGGGTAGGTTGGGATGGTAGTATATTTATGTCATATTTATGTTATCCTTATGTTATCTTATGTTATCTTTATGTGATGAGTTGAGTGATTAAAAGTATTGATGATTCTATTTGATCCTGATGAGTTGATCTTGTGTCGCCATTTATGATGCGTGTTGATTATGTGTCATTATCTAAATGTGATGATGTGTTGATTATGTGTCATTACTGATTATGTTGATGCATTGGTTGCGACGTTATTTGGTTACGAAGATGAGTTTCTTGTAATTCTTTTAATTATGATGTTGTTTGATTATACGATGTTGAATTATGTGTTAATGACGTTATTTTCCTAACGATTAAATTTTTTTTACCTATTGTGCTTCGCTTTTCCTAGTCATACCGAAGAGGTCATTACAACTACCATGTGGTAAGAAAGCACAACACAATCACAAAATAAATGGTCAATCTAGCAATTGGCAAGGCTCAAGGTCTCATGAGGTCTAATGGCACAGAATCCCTTATTCCTCCTCCATAATGTACATGCCCTCTAACTTCAAGTCCCTCCTCAACGGCCTAAGGAAAAAACTTTGGGCTTATAAGTTCCCGACACCTGTCATTTCAAGGAAGACGTGTGGAATTGAAAGGAGCCACCTCACCTCGCATGCACAAAATCTGGAGCCTATTAAGCATGTGGACATTGGGACCGTTAATGAAGTTAGGAGATCTCGACCCTATGTGAGCTCTGGAAAACAGTATTGCCTCCTGTACCATCCCAGGTGTGTAGAGATGGATCCAGTCCCTACAAGCATAAAATTAATTCGTGGAAGTGCACAGGCAAGGTAGTGGGAGACATAAATACACACTGCAATCGTCAACCTGGGAATGGAGCGATCTAATGGACATGAGTGATTCAAGCTCTCCCCCCTCCAGGTACAATTTGGTTTTAACTCTGGACATTATCGATGTCGTACACTAGATATTTCCATGATGAGCAGGAAAGGTTATGGAAAGGCTAAATTGGTAAAGAACTGCACCATTTTAATTCATATCTTGATATTTTGGTCTGGTATTTCGCCCCCAAGCATCATTGTGGTCATCCAAGTCCTCTGTGATCTTGGAACCGAGCTCCCTCATGGTCTCATTTGAAGGCATTCACTCCTGCCTTATGGTTTCTCGTTCCTTCCAATTTGTGAAGTAGTGAACGTAGCGCCAGCACGTAGAATGGAACCTCAAGAGCCAACACAAGGAAAATTTGGTGAAATGGACGTCAATGACTCTAAAAATCAGCAGTGAATGTTTATTCGACTCTGTGCTCTCAATTCAACCATCTCCTTTTCCTTATACACCATGGCCCAACATCAAACCTTAATTAGGCAATTGTATGATGACGTGAATGCCCTCAAAATCTAGAATGATGATTTGCAACAGATATTGGACTAGAATGAACGAGTTAGAGATCTGCATCCATTTGTAGACAGTGCTCGCTTGGCCTCAACATCTTTTGTGGCCCCAATTCCGGACCTCAACGAACTAGTGGAAGAGGAACACAACAATTGGACTCCTGGATCTTAGGATGGAACTAGTAGCATCTTTCTGTTTAAATAATAATACATGTTTTCCCTCTGTATTTATATCTCGGGCATATATTACCGCTTATTTACAGTTCATAGTTGCAGTAGTGTTAGATTTTGGAACATGCATAATACAATCCTAGTGTCTTGCTAGGAATCAGGCTTAATTCATCCTTATTTAAAAAGCTTTGTAATTTTAAATCTCTCTTTTATAACTCAGTGGTCTTGACCACACCTTTTTAATAGAAAAATTTACTTGTTTATGTAAATAAAAGAGAATTTGGATAAACATTTTTTCTTACTCATCAATTGTTATATGTGAAAAAAATTTAGTTATTTAATAAAATTTTGTTTTCATCTCATGTTATTTATAGATGAATTTTGTGCAACTTTAATAAGAACACAAATATTAGTATGTTGGTCAAACTTGGCTATATATATGAAGCTTAATACATGTATTCATTATCTTATTCAATTTTCAATTGTTATAATTATAAAATTTGATTTATTTTAATATATTTGAATTAAAATTAACTTTGTCTCAATTCCTTTTTATGTTAACAAAGGTTAACCATCACAATTAAATTTAGATGGAATGAAATTATCATCTCTCTTAGCCATAACCCTAACCCTTTAAAAGTAGTACAAAAATATATATTTTCCTACTTCAATTCTCACAAAATATATA
>JZKD02S2080036.1:200919-217403 GCA_000966675.3 Picea glauca | reverse complement strand
TGAGAGCTCCAGTGAACATGCCAGCAGCCAGCACTATGATTCCACTGGGAAAAGCCCGCAATTCGAAGGGACGGAAGGTTTTCCAGAACCCGAGACTACTCGTGCGCAGAAGGAAACTTGGGTAAGCTCTGAGGCAAGGGATGACGGTGCAGTTTCAGCAATGGCGGTCGAGGAGAAGGAAGCCAGCATCCAGGTGCACGAAGACAAGCGCCACAACGCCACATATATGCAGTGGACTGCCGGCGGGACACCTACCATCGAGGAACCATGGCCTGGCCCCTTGCCCGAGTATGTTCCTGAATATACAATGCTTGTTCCATATTTTAGCTCTAGTGGCTCTCATGGCAGTTAAATAGGTTCAGTTTTATCTCTAGCAGTGTTGGAATTTTTTCTACTTTATATATACGTTTGGCTGAACTGGTTTCTCCTCACGGAGCAGTTCAGTAATTACAACCGCTTTACTCAGTCATTGTACTCTGGATTCTGGTTCTGAGAAGCTTTTTTATATAATACAAACACTCACTTACTTACAAAAAAAAAAAAAAATGCTTGTCGTGTTTTTTTATCCCACTTGTCATGTTACTTGCAAGTCAAACACTAATCACAATGCACTACAAAAGGTAAGAACATAAACACTTTCTTTTCAATGCCACCCCATTATTCATTCAATACATTTACATTTTCCTTTTGCACGGTATTGAACATAGTTTCTTTTTCATTCAATTATTTTTCCATATACTTTTATAAATTATTATAATCTTCATTTCCAATTTCTTAGATTATTTTGCATGTGATTTCAATGCTTAGAATAATTTCAATTTCCTATTTTCACAATTTTGTATGTAGAATTATAATGAGATAAAACCAAGAAACTTTAGATTGGAAACTTGTCATCAATAAACTTGTTTATCTTTGCAATCATATGATTTATATGTGAATTTAAGTCTTTTTCTATATGGTTAAATATTTGATAGAGTTCTGATTATTAAAGGTGGTGTTATGCAACCATCTAACTAAGAACTTACACATAAATTGAACAAATAATTGCACTAAATTAAAAGATTAAAAATTACACAATTTGTTTACAGATGCTCGTGCGTAATATAATATTATTCCCTTTACACTTTTTTGTTACATTCTATCACCTTAAACTCTCCTTTAAGGTAAGAGATGACCATTTGAGCATCACAGTCAGTGTTTTCATTACAGTGGGCAACTTTATCTTTGCTAACCAACTACTTCTATGTATAAGGAAGGGTCTACCTGCAAGGTTGATTATGCACAAGTTGTGAGACAGTCACTATGGGTTAAGATTGATGGGTATTATATACTAAGTGAAGTTAAGATGGTCGCTTCCCTCTATTTATAGTGAGTGAGCTAATTCTGGGAGTTATGGTCCTCTTTTTCACACTAGTGGTGTTCCTCAACCTCCCTCAGCCACATAAGGGTTTCATGTTCAAACCCTTGCCTTCTCAATGGTTAAACTTCGTTATTTTAACCTCAACCTCCATACTAAAGGTCGACTGGGTCATAAACTCACCCTCACCCTTTTCTATTGTTAGTTGAGTGGATTGGTTCCCTCCCCCCTCGTACCTCACTCGACGCAGGAGGGTGTTTGTCATCAATTCTACTTTTCTGACATAAATTGTCGACAACATTACCTCACCATTTTATTTTTGTAAGATGGCTTGTACAAAACTTTAGTCCAATGAATTCAAAATTAAGGTATGAAGTAATGCTTACAAATAGTGTTTGAAAATTGTGAAGTAATGACTACAATTGAGATTCCAAAACCTTTGTGCCAATTACAAGTCCAATTTAGTTTTCTTTACCGAGAATGAATATCTTTTGTTTAAACACAATGGGCATTTCATGTCATTCCTTTTTCACTCATAAAAAACGACATTTTTCACATAACAAAGGGCCAAAATCCTTTGTGTTTCTAGAGAAGAAAACCCTCTCATTTTATTTTCACGAGTTAAGCATTAGCCTTTTTATGGGTGGAAATAGTGGTTTATGACATCTCAAGGTTGGATTGCTAGGTTAGAAACATCATCTGTGACCCTGCAAACTAATAGTACAACATTTCAATGTTGAGTTGTGGGATCATCATCGATTGACCCTAACCAATAAATCCACAACTCAGTTATGAGAGCTTGCAATTCTAATTTCTTGTATCAAAATCATGAATTGTGACTCACAAATCATCTAGGTGAGGTTGTAACACTATGTTGAAAGGGAATGGTCAACTAATGTGAGGAGATCAATCCACAAGCTCAAAATTTAGCTATAGGACCTTGCAACTATTAGTCGTTCAATTGCAATCTTGCATGCTAGCTATGAGAGGTCTCAATGAAAGGTCGTAGGGATTTAGTGCAACAAACTCAATTGACTAATTTGCAACCATGTAACCCAAAAATACAAGATCATAACATTGGGTTATGGTGTTATAAATGATATCCCTTATGATGTCATAAATTCAAAGCCCACCAACATCTACCACCTTCATGTTTGGGTTGTTGACAATCCCAATGTTTCACTTGATGCCAAGTTGCCTCCCATATTTGTGATCCGGAATATATTTACAGAACGAAATGAATACATATTATTATCAAAAGATGCTTAACACAAAATAACAAATATACAGTAAAATTGGTTTCTATTCAATAACGAAATAAGCTGAAACTATAAAATACAATGGAAACAAGCTTGCTAGAATGGTGGTGGCTTATCTTTGAGAAGAGATGTGACGGTTGCACTCATTCACAAGAAGATGATTACAATGAGGCTCTAAAGGCCTTTTTAAAATAAACCAGAATGTCAAAAACCCTAGACATCCAAAAAACCTAATCCTAGGAGATGAAGCGCCAAAAGTCATGTGGGCCCCGTTTGGGTAAGTTAGTACATCAACTTCTTGGGCTCATAACTTTTTCATACGATCTTCATTTTAGGCGCACAATAGCTCGTTGGAAAGGTCTATCTGAAGACTAAACATTATGTTGTTATCTATCAAAGATCATTTTGACTGTGGCGAGCCCTAAAAAACGTTGTTTAGGGCCTCAAAACGGCCCTGCAAGTCAAGGACCCGAAAACTAGGGGAAAAAATTGCCAAAATGAGCCAGTTGGAATAGGTGGGAGGCCACTGACATCCATCTAAATCAATCCTCCCCCCTTATGAAGCAATGGTCTCCATTGCGTTGATTTCCCCCATTAGATGAGGAAATTTATGTTGAATTTTCCCCCGGGTGAGCCACTTGCCTTGGTGCAGGAGTTGTCACACTTTGACAACTCGATAAAGTTGGATCCTTTGTTGGCAAGTGCCCTTGATATTTTTGTCCACAATCTGATCACTGGATGCCTATCGTATGCAGTCGAGGTTGAGCTCTATTGGTGTCAGTTGTTCTGGTATCTCTGAGGTGTCGAATAATGGTGGGAAATACAGTCGAAGGATATCCACGTTGAACACTGGGTGCAAGCCAAGGAAAGGAGGAATGTTGAGATTGAAAGAATTATCACCCACAACCTTGGTGATGGTGTACAACCCATAACAGAGTGGCAGAAGCTTCTGATCCGATCTTGTAAGGTGCTCTTTTTGCAAGTGCAACCAAACTTTGTCGCCCACCTGAAAAACTTATGTGGCACTCAGTGTTGGTCATGGCATTACTTGTACTTGTCATTGGAATTTTGTAGGATATCCTTCACCTATTGGCATATGTATTGGATCTGCTCAATGAACTAGGTGGCTTTCTCAAATTCAGTTGGCAGGAGATGAGTCGATCGAGGTGACTTCAAGGGGTAGTGCAACATCTATGGGACCCAATGGTTGGAATCCCAACCCCACCTGAAAGGGGTTGTGGCCGATTGAGCTATGCAGGGCTTGGTTGTAGCTATGTTGAACATAGGGGAGAATATCATCCTATGTGTGAGGGTTCTTGAAATTATACATGCGCAGAATATGACCGATCATTCGATTTACGACCTCAGTTTGGCCATCTGTCTGGGGGTGGAAGGCCATGGATTTGGTGAGCTTGGTGTCCAACGGTGACTAGAAGCTTGACCAGAATGTGCTGAGAAATCAATTGTCGCGATCTGAGACAATGGTTTTTGGGATTCCAAAATGTACCTAAACTCTTTCAAAGAAGAGCTTGGCAGTGGCCTCTACTGTGATGCTCTTCTTGCAGGAGGCCATAATCACCATCTTAGAAAAGCGATCCACAACTATAAAAACATAGTCATTTCCTCGCTTGGTGGATAGGAATCCTGACATGTAGTCCATTGAGATGGATTACCATGGTATGTTAGGAGTAGTAAGAGGGGTGTAGAGGCCCTATTTCTTAGTGGCCAGTTTGGAAATTGCATAGGCAGTGCAAGACCTAATATACTTGTTGACCTCGTGTCGAAGTTTCCGCCAGTAGAAATGTTTTTGTAGCATTGTCATTGTCTTTTCGACGTCGAAGTGTCCTACCACCTGACTTTAGTGGGCTTCCCATATCATCTTCTCTCTCTCACTTAATGGAACACAGATATGGCCCAAATGACACAACAACCCGTTATGAAGATGGAAATTAGTGACAACTACATTTGTGCCCAGCATTTGGTAGGTGGTGGCGAAGTCTGGGTTTGTCTCATAGAGTTGGGGCCATCCAGAGGTCTCATGGCTACAAGATTCTAGCACCGTGGTGAGTGTTGCGAATAGCGGTCTATTGAGGCAATCAACGAAATGATTGGTGCTTCTTGTTTTATACTTGATGTTGAGGTGGAATTGTTGCAAATACGTCAAGCACTTCTGATGGCGGTCATTCTGTAATTTGCCTTGTGTTTTCATGAACTGCAGTGTCTTATGATCAATTTGGATGATTTTCTCCTTCCCAAGAATGTAATGTCTCCAGTGGCGTTAGGCTTGCACAATGGAGTACATTTATTTGGCGTAAGTAGGGTAATTACAGATAAAATCTAATAGTGTCTCACTATGATAGGCCACGGGGTGGTCATGCTGAGTGAGAATGGTGCCCAAAACATAATCTGAAGAATCTGTCTTGATCTCAAAGGGTTGTTGCATGTCTAGTAGTGAGAGTACTGGGGATGAGCACAAGCATTTCTTGAAATCATCGAACGCTTATTGTTGGGACCGGCCCCACACAAATTTCTTCTTACCACCACCCCTAGTTACTTGGTTGAGGGCCCATGAAATATGGGATAATCCCAACACGAACCCGTCGTAGAAATTGGTAAGGCCCAAGAAGCTCCAAAGCTTAGTGAGTGTGGTTGGGGATGTCCAGTCATGGATGACTTGGATTTTGGATGGATCTGCATGTACACCATATTGATCAACAATGTAGCCCAGGTAATGAACCTTGTCCATGTCAAAGGATCATTTTTCCAAGTTGGCATAGAGTTGGTGCTTCCACAGGGTGTGCAAAACCTGTTGAATATGCTGCAAGTGTTTTTCCCAAGTCTTTTTGTAAATGAGGATGTCATCCAAATACACCACTACAAAAGTATTGGTGAATGGTTTCAAGATATTGTCCATCATCCTCATGAAAGTGGCTGGAGAATTTTTCAAACCAAAGGGCATGACCAACCATTCAAAAATACCTTCCTTTGACTTGAAGGCATTCTTCCATACATATGTTTGTTCTATCGAGACCTTGTGGTAGCCAAACTTCAGATCAATATTATTGAAGTATTTTGCCCATGTGAGATGATCAAGGAGGTCATCGATTCGGGGAATCGGGTACCGGTTTCTGACTGTGATTTTATTCAGGGCCCGGTAATCAATGCAGAGTTACCAAGTTCCATTTTTATTTTGTACCAACACGATTGGGCTCCTGCAAGGTGATGAGCTGGGATGGATGTTCCCCTTGTGGAGTATTTCTTAGATCGATTTCTTGATTTCCTCATTCTCTAACAGAGAGTGGTGGTAGACTAGCCCATTGGGCAGTGGTGTGTTGGGGGTCAGATTGATGGGGTGCTTGACCTGATAGTGTAGAGGTACCCCAGTAGGTGAGGAGAAGATATCTGAGTATTCTTCCACGACCTTATCCACTTACTTCTTCTATGTGGAGAGGTCAGTCTCGAAGACCCTGGATGTGGCTGCGATATTCTGGTCATTCTGAGAGAGAATCACGAAGAAGACAAACTTTCATGTCTAAGAGATGACATTTTTGTTGATTTTTAATCAGCTAGGTTAAACATGAAGTTTATTCAATTTTTTCATTTCACTTAAACATAAACAATAATGTTGCAGCAACCAAGATCACAAGAAGAAAAACCATGCATAAGAACACAAGAAGTATCCTGGGAAACCCTTCTCAACAAGGGAAGAAAACCCAGCCAAATCCTTTGCTATAATATTCAAGAGAAAGACCTTCACCACCAAGAAATACTTATCACACAAGAGGGTGCTCAAGCCCTAGAATACTAGTGCCCAAGAGAGGTGTGCACCTTTTACCAAGTAGATGTATTTGTTGTAATTTCCAAACACACAAGAAAGATATGATTCCAAAATGGGGAATCATGCCTTACTTATATTAGACTTGTCCAATCAACAAAGGCGTCTATTGGCTCAATAGGATCGACCTCTCTAAGTCACTTTATAATTATTATTATTATTATTATTATTAATTAATATTAACCATATTAATTATCTTTTACACTTATTATTAAACACATTAAGGTGGGGTCGACCTGTAACCTTTACATAACAATTAGGGTTATAGGCAAGTCTGACTCTTGAACAACATATAGCAAAGGATCTGATACACCCATTAGGGTAAAATCCATAGGGATGTCATAGCTCTAGCTACTGCATTACATAGAAGAACTAGATCTACACATGTTCACATGTGCTCATCCACAGGCACATCCACTCTATAGATCTTCTTTCCCACTTCCTCACACAAGACAATCATCTGGAGTTTTCTCGTCAACTATCCTTGATCAAAGGAGGCTAACACATCATCTTCATTTTTGTTCACATGACAATGCACCTAACACTTTGGGATTTCACACGTTCACCTTGTGCTCATCCACAAGCACGTCCAACTCATCAGATTTCCTTTCTCACTGGATAATCATCTGGAGTTCTTCTCACTCTCTGAAGGGAGGAGGTCATCTCTACATTCCTAGCTTTGTCTCAGGAAGGAACCACGTACCCTTCTTAGGGGATTTCTCTCAAGTTTTTAAGCTGAGAGAAAGGCTTCACATAGTTGCAATGATCCACACCTCACGGGTTTGTAAGTTGGAGAATGTCTCACATAGTTGCATTCATCAACACTCCCTCTCAGCTAGGGAGGAATTTTCTATTAGGCCAAGTCTCTCATGGAAATACTCAAACTTTGTCTTGGAAAGTGGTTTAGTGAAGATATGTGCAATTTTTTCATGAGTAGAAAGATCTTGTACCTGTAATGTCTTCCTCTGCACCATGTCTCTGATATAGTGATACTTGATTTCAATGTGTTTCTATTTGTCATGAAACAATGGGTTCTCGGAGAGATTTACATAGCTCTAGTTGTGCCAATGAATATTCGTCGGATCCATCTCATGATCAAACAAGTTTGTCAAAGTTTTTTGAATCCATACAGCTTCACGAACTTCCACACTCAATGCAATGTATTTTGGCTTTGTTGTACTTAAAGCCACGGATCTTTATTTTCTGCTACACCAGGAAACCATGGTTGATCCTAAGGTGACACAGCAACCTGAAGTTATATTTTTTTCCACTGCACTTCTTGCCCAATCTGCATTGGCATATCCTTCCAAGCTTAAGTCCACATTGGTTGCATATCTCATTCCATAACCAATTGTGCCTTGTAAGTATCTCAATACGTGTTTTGTAGCTATCTAGTGTGTATGTTTAGGTTGTCTCATAAACTGGCTAAGCACATTTACTACATAGCAAATGTCTGGTCTCGTTTTAACAAGATACATCAAGGATCTAATAAGTTGTCGATATAAATGATGATCTACGTCTCCTAAATCAGTGTCACTCATTTTCTTTAAATCCATTACCATTGGAGTAGGCATGATTAGGCATGGATTTGCAATCTGTCATTTTGAACTTCTTTAGTATCTCCATAGTATATTTTCCTTGACTTAAGAAAATCTCATGTTTTCTCTGCCATACTTCTAGTCCCAAGAAATAATGCATTAGGCCCAAATCCTTCATTTCAAATTTGGCAGTCAAGGTTTGTTTTCATTCTGCAATTATTCTTTCTCAACCGGTGAGGAAAAGGTCATCCGCATATAAGACTAATACCAGGCACTCATTACCATCAATGTGATAATACAAGTTTGGGTCGGCTACACTTTTGTTGAACCCCAAACTCATCACAAATCCATCTATTTTCTCATACCAAGCATGTGGTAATTGTCTTAAGCCATATAGGGCTTTCTTCAACCTGCATACATGATATTTTTCGTTGTGCATAACAAAACCTTCTAGCTGCTCAATATAGACTTCTTCATCAATTTCACCATTGAGAAAAGTTTTCTTTACATCCATATGATGTTTCTTCCAGCCCATGGAAGAATCTAGTGCAATGATAGATCGTATGGAGGTATATATGGCTACTGGTAAAAACATCTCGTCATAGTCAACTCCCTCTATTTGTGAAAACCCTCTAGCCACAAATCTTGCTTTGTATTTTTCAATACTTCCATTGGCAGCATGTTTGATTTTGTAAATTCATTTGGAAGTCACGACAGACTTTCCTTCTGGTCTTGGAACAACATCCCATACATCATTTTTTAATATAGATTGGTATTCTTCAATCATGGCATCTTTCCATACTTGTTCACATGCAACTTCTCCATGACAGGATGGCTATGAATCAATAATGTGGTTCATGGTTGAAAGGTAGCTTGAGAATCTCTTTGGTCTCTTTCTTTCTCTGGTTGCTCCTTGTGGAGATTTATGTCATTTTTCTTCTTCTAAAGTTTGTCGATCCCAAGCAGGTCTCTTATGTCCAACTGTGACGTTTTTGGGTATGTTTCTTGGGGCATCAGAATATGATGGATCAACTGGATCAACTAGAGTCGGTGTCTCATCTGTAATGATATATGTCTCCCTCTGAACTATTGAAGGGGGAGAAGGTATTGTTTTGCTATCAATTTCCATTTGAGCCTCTTCGGATTTCCAGAAGGCCACTTCTTCTTCAAAGGTAACATCTCTGCTTACTTCAATTTGTCTCTGACCTGGGATGTAGATTCAGTATGCTTTTGAGGATTCACTGTATCCTACAAATGTACCCTTTCTTCCTGAAGGTTCTAGTTTGGATCTCTTTTCTTTAGGTACATGAAGGTACACTAGACATCCAACTATTATGAAGTGTCCTATCTCAAGCTTCACTTTGGTGAATGCTTCTTCTGGAGTAATATTCTTAAGGATCTGATGAGGACTATGATTTTGAACATATATTGTTGTCATACATGCTTCTTCCCATAGAGTCATAGGTAGACTCTGATCATGTATCATTGCTTTAGTTGCCTCAATTATAGTTATGTTTTTCCTTTCAGCAACCCCATTTTGTTGAGGGTTGTAAGGATCTATGAACTTTCTCTTGATTCCTACTTCAATACAAAAGCTGTTAAATTCTTTTGAGGTGTATTCTCCTCCATTGTCTGATCTTAATAATTTGATTTTTCTTCCGATCAGGTTTTCAACCTGAGATTTGAATTCTTGAAATTTGGCAAGGACTCCATCCTTGTTCTTTAGAAAGAAAATCCAAGTTTTCCTGGAGTGATCATATATGAAGAGTACATAGTATAAGTATCCATTTAAGGATGAAACAGTCATTGGCCCACATACATCTGAATGTATCAAGTCCAATATTCCCTTGGATCTGTTGTCACTTTTAGGAAATGATCCTTTAACATTTTTTCCAAGGGAACAACATCTGCAAACACCTTTATGGTGGATCTAGATCTTTGGTAGATCTATTACCATTTTACCTAGAGTTGGAAGAGATCTATAATGAATGTGAGCAAGTCTTCTATGCCATAACTCACTCAAGCTGATAATGTCATGTAATAAGTCTTGAACTGGTTTGATGGACAACTTGCACAAGTTGTTTTCTATGACACCAATTACTTTGGAAGAGCTTATATGAGTCTTTGTGCCATCCAAGGACTCTTCCTTCTAAGAAAGTGATTTTGTAACCTTTGTCTTCCAAGGTAGAAATAGAGACAAGGTTTCTCTTCATTACAGGTACATACAAAACTTCCTCTATTTTAAGTTGCATATATGATTCTAGTTGGAAGGTAGAAGTTCCAAATCCTCTTACATTATATCTAGCATCATCTCCAAGAAAAACATGTAGATGTGTCTCTTTCTCAACGAAGTGTGTCAGATGATTTCTAATACTGGTCATGTTCTTGGAGGCACCAATATCAATTATCCAAGTATTATCATTGATAGGAACCATACTTGAGAGTGTTGAGATGTTTATTTCTTTATTATTTTGGAGTCTTGTGCTGAGCTTTCTTCCCATCATGATTTTTCTCATCTTCACAAACCCTTGTCAACTAGGATAGAAAACCTAACGGCTAGGCTAGGCTAGCACTTTTAGGTTTTGTTGGGATTATGACTGCCAACAATAAGCTTTGATAAAGATGATAGACCTGGTAATATGAATATCTTCTTCAAGAAGTTTCCAGAAATACACTTTAGAATTTTCTGCAGAATTTTGGCGAAACCTTAGAAACCCTTAGGGCCAAAAATTTGAAATGCTTGGAATCTTGATTTGAGACTTTCTAGAGGTGCGTTGAAGAAAGCCATACCCTTTTATTTATTTTTCATCTCAAGCATCCAATTTTTGAGTGGTGAAATTTCTCAGGAGAGGAGGTCGTACAAAATTTATGGAAACCCTAGGAGGGTCATACGGTTTCTGCAGATGAGTGAGAGAAGGAGCTGGAAAATGCTTGTGCAATGGGTTCTTCAAGACCTATGCTCTAAAACAATGTTGATTTTTCATAAGCTAGATTAAGCATGAAGTTTATTCCATTTTTGCATTTCACTTAACCATAAAAAATAATGTTGCAGCAACCAAGATCACAAGAAGAAACACCATGCACAAGAACACAAGAAGTATCCTGGGAAACCCTTCTCAACAAGGGAAGAAAACCGAGCCAAATACTTTGCTAAAATATTCAAGAGAAATACCTTCACCACCAAGAAAGACTTAGCACACAAGAGGATGTTCAAGCCCTATAATACTAGCACCCAAGAGAGGTGCACACCTTTTACCAAGTAGATGTATTTGTTGTAATTTCCAAACACACAAGAAAGGTATGATTACACAATGGGGAATCATCCCTTACTTATATTAGACTTGTCAAATCAACAAAGGCATCTATTGGATCAACAAGGTCGACCTCTCTAAGTCACTTTATAATTATTATTATTATTATTATTATTATTATTATTAATTAATATTAACCATATTAATTATCTTTTACACTTATTATTAAACACATTAAGATGGGGCCGACATGTACCCTTTACATAAAAATTAGGGTTACATGCAGGTCTGACTCTTGAACAACAAATAGCAAAGGATCTGATACACCCACTATGGGGCACATCCATAGAAATGCCATAGCTTTGACTCACTGCATTACACAGAAGAACCAGATCTACACACGTTCACCTCTGCTCATCCATAGGCACGTCTAATCTACATATATTATTTCCCATTGCCTCACATAGGAGAATCATCTGGAGTTTTCTCGTCAACTCTACATGCTCAAAGGAGGCTAACACATCATCTTCACTTATGTTCACATGACGATGCACCCAACACTTTGGGATTTCACATGTTCACCTTGTGCTCAGCCACAAGCACGTCCAACTCATCAGATCGCCTTTCCCACTGGATAATCATCTGGAGTTCTTCTCACTCTCTGAATGTAGGAGGTCATCTCTACATTCCTAGCTCTATCTCAAGAAGGAACCATGTACCCTTCTTAGGGGATTTCTCTCAGGTTTGTAAGCTGAGAGAAAGGCTTCACATAACTGCAATGATCCACACCTCACAGGTTTGTAAGGTGGAGAATGTCTCACATAGCTTCATTCATCAACACTTTATGCATTGCTTGGCAGAGATCAAGGAAATAGTACTGGCTGGGACTACCTCGGGTATCCTGTACAATTTCTTGTTCAAAGTAATAATAACACTATGAGGCCTAAACTCATATATATCATGACGTTTCCATAAATATGGTTGGCCCAAAATAACATTACAAACTTTGAGAGGGGAAACATCACACAATACCTTGTCTTTGAAGGGATTGATGTCATATGATAGGAAACATTGTTGGTTGACGTGGATGTTGCTTCCTTGGTGGAGCCATTCGATGGTGTAGGGATACCAGTGCAACATTGATGGCAGGGAGAGTCGCTTGAAAACCTCTACTGAGATGAGGTTCTTATGGCTACCGCTATCAATGATGAAGTGCAATGGGGTACCCTTCACACACATCTGTGAATGTAAAAGGCATTCTCCTTTCTCTAGCTTGTCTGGTTCACCAGGATGGACCTTGGTGGTAGCAACAATAACACTGGGTTCTGCGTCAATGATCCATCTCCCCATTTCTAGTTCTAACTTAGAGTCGGAACCCACATCTGATTCAGAGACTTTCAGCTCAACCACCAATGACTGCTTCAAGCAAAAATCAACAGTGTTATTCCAAGGGTTCTTATGGAAGTCACACCACTTCTCGGTATCTTTCTGTGTCTTTTTGGTGTCCTTCTTTACTTGCGGCCTGAAATGGTTGTCCTAAGGTTGTCCATATTTTCTCTTTAATTTGTTTTGTGATTTGGGGTCACCCTTTCCTGGATTTTGCTGTGAGGGGTTCCCAGGCCGAAATTGCTACATCTTTTGTTTGAGATTTTGCTCGATTTGTACTGCATATCGGTAGGTTGCGCCCAAGGATGAGATTTCTAGAAACTCCATTTCGACTTGGATGTATCTATGCAGACCATCGTGATACTTGAGCACTAGATGTCACTCAAAATCTTTGATACCCATCTTGGTGCACAAGGTATGGAGGATATTTTCAAACTTGGGCACTGCTTGGTCTATTTGTTTCCGCAACATGGTCCATTTTGTGTGCAGGTCATCATAACTTCTAACAGGGTAGTGTTGTTCCTTAATAACATCCCTGAAGGAATCCCAGGTGACTACGACTATAAATAATGCAGGTTCCTCTATTTCCTTTTTCTCACATAAAGTTTCCCACCAATATTTGACATGGGGGACGGCTTTGAGGAGTGCAAAAGTAATTCTTTCTTTATTCGAGAAGTTATGGACAGCGAAATACCCTTCTAGAATATTCAACCATTTGTTTATCACATCTATGTCTATATGACCTTCAAATATAGGAATATCGAAGTTGATTTGTACCTTGAAGGGGGAAGCACCTCCGTTTGAGGAAGATGTGTCACCTATTGGTAGTCGCTGAAGGATTTGTGCAAAAATATCCATCATCTCACTCCTCTGTTGTGTGAGGGATTCCTCGAGCAACATTTTTAAGGGATCTCATGTCTTGTCGTCTTTATTTTCTTCTTCCATGAGAGGTTTTTTGGGCGTGCGAGAGATTTTTTCCTCAAGAGAAACAAGCTTGAGACCCAATTCTTTGTACCCTAACCTCATTGGGGACATGCATTGAGAACGACAAGGAGAAGATCGCTCTGATACAAATGATCCAAAATATATTTGCAGAACGAAATGAATACATATTATAATCAAAATATGATTAACACAGAATAACATGTATACAGTAAAATTGGTTTCTATTCAATAAGGAAATAAGTTGAAACTGTAAAATGTAGCAGAAACAAGCTTGCTAGAATGGTGGCGACTTATCTATGAGAAGATATGTGATGGTTGCGCTCATTCTCAAGAAGATTATTATAATGAGGCTCTGAAGGCCTTGTTACAATAAACCGGAATGTCAAAAACCATAGACATCCAAAAAACCTTACCCGAGGAGATGAAGCGCCAAAAGTCATGTGGGCCCTATTTGGGTAAGTTAGTACATCAACTTCTCGGGGTCGTAACGTTTGCATACAATATTTGTTTTAGGTGCACGATAGCTCGTTCGAAAGTTATATCTGATGACTGCACATTTTTCTTCTACCTAACAAAGGTCATTTTGAATGTGGCAAGCCGTAAAAAACGTTCTTTAGGGCCTCAAAATGACCCCGCAAGTCAGGGACCCAAAAACTAGGGGAAAAATGCCAAAATGAGCCAGTTGGAATAGCTGGGAGGCCACCTACATCCATATGGATCACTTTGTGATCATGAAAGAATGTTGAATTCTTTATAACAACCAACGATGTTATCAAATTTGAAAATCCAATAGACATGGCCAACAATTACAAGGTAGAAGTGAATATACCTCATTGTTTCCATGACTTGAACTTTAATGATTGTATCCTCTAAAACAATCCATGTGTTCTATGATCCATACTTGTTCCTAGTCGAATTATCATAACCACAAAAATAACTCCAACCAGTATAATGAAGTTAATAAGAGAGGAACGAGAACTACTTTAGAGAACATTAAAACACATTGGCGAGATTAATTGGGAAAAATATCAACTACTAAAATTTCAGTAAATGAAAATAATTGTACACAACACAAACATCATGATTCTTTACAACTCAATTATTTATATATCAACCAACTAGTCCTTGAATTGAACCCCTTTGCACTTAGAAATTGGGGTATAAAAAATAATACAACTCAAGGGAACACAAAGCATTTTGCATCATGTCTATTCATATCTAGAATCAAATTAGTGTACAAGTGTTAGGAAGATGAATATAGAAAGAAGAAAACAACAATCTATATAGTTGTTGGGATTCCACTCATAACTATTTGTTTAGTTTTCTATCCACATAAATATGACTATGCTAAGTTGAGCTATGCACATCTACAACCAAAAGTGCATGCCTAGGTAACATGATAAAGTTTAATCACAATTGAATTGTAATAGCATGATAAGCTCAAAACCCTAATATAATGCATCCCTAAAACTACATCAAATAATCACTTTGATATTCAATTGTGAGCTCATAATTGGAGAGTCATCAAAGTTGAACTTTTTTTAGCGCAAATTCTCCAATCATGGACTTAATCGATATCTAACTCGATTCAAGACCAAATTTTCCTACATAAGAGTTGTCAGTAGCCAACAAACTTCTTTCTGGTGGAGGAGACTTTGCTTGAATTTTTCCAAGGTGTACCACTTTATTGCTTGGGGCAATTTCCCTTTTATCCCAATCAAGATTTCCTTTCTAGTTTCCCATTGTTTGCACTATTGAACTATGTCGTGTTCTAGGTAAACATAGTTACCAACTTGATGAGAACCTTCCAAAGTTCTAGTTTTTTTAGAGGTTGCATTTAGTGGCTAATTTTATCCTTGTTTCGAAAAGTGGTGCTACCAATAGAACCCCTTTTTTCAGGGATAAAATTACCACCTTTTTCAACCATGTCCTTAACAAAGTCATAATGTTCTTGACAAAAACCTTAGAATCAACCCCTGAATTGAAAAGTGGTGCTAATAACATCACCATTTTTCATTTTGAAGGTTAAAACTACAACTTGTTTGGAACTGTTACCCCCCATTTATAGGGGTAACTAAGGAGATGAATTCTTGAGGCCCTCGGGTTGCAGACATGGAGTACTGAGAGATATATTTACTGAAAGTGTCCACTCACACAAACGGAGCTCTACTTCATCACCATACTTCTCTGTTCATCATGATGGCATTCACCACACCAACTTGCTTTCGAAAGATAGTAGATCTTTCTCCCTGAGGTAACAAGTCAACTGTCATGGTAACTTTCACCTTAATACTTGAATCATTTTAATATGTTGTATTAAAGATTCTCTTGATTATGGAGCATCTGCTTGGAAATTATTCTTTTTTCCACATTTCACCTTGGTGAGTGTCATGGTTTCCTAGTAAGTGGCCACCCTCAAGGAAAGGGTTTCTACTGGGGGGTCTCCTTGAAGCGTCATCATACCATTCCCACTCATACTTTCCACCTTCCATTACTTCTTCCCCTTTGTTTCCCCATCTTTTAGGTTTTCAGGCTTATTGACCCAATAAGGGCATGTACCTCATTTCATGGGAAGAAGGGACCACTAGGCTCAGAGGTGCCCTGGAAAAAACATCATGCAATAAAATCTCACCCTGGGATACCAAGAGCAATGAAATTCCTCTCAAAAAAAAATGAGGAACCCATAAAATAAATAACGAATTGATCAATGATGCTTTCCAAGGTAGAATGTATATGGGAAATGCATTCCTTTTTGGTGCCCCTTATTTTCTTCAACTTGGAAAAGCATACAAACCAAGGTAGAGAATATGTGGGCTATGCATTTAATTTTAGTGTGCCTTACTGTCTTCAACTTGGAAACACATGCAAAATGAATGGTTAATAAAGGGCTTGTAAAAACATTCTTTAAAAAAA
>JZKD02S2080036.1:181890-200869 GCA_000966675.3 Picea glauca | reverse complement strand
AATCAACCCCTGAATTGAAAAGTGGTGCTAATAACATCACCATTTTTCATTTTGAAGGTTAAAACTACAACTTGTTTGGAACTGTTACCCCCCATTTATAGGGGTAACTAAGGAGCTGATGTCTTGAGGCCCTCGGGTTGCAGACATGGAGTCCTGAGAGATATATTTCTTAAAAGTGTCCACTCACCCAGGTGGAGCTCTGATTCATCACCATACTTCCCTTTTCATCATGCTGGCATTCACCACACCAACTTGCTTCCGAAAGACAGTAAATCTTGTTCCATGAGGTAACAAGTCAAGTGTCATGGTAACTGTCACCTTAATACTTGAATCATTTGAATATGTTGCATTAAATATTCTCTTGATTATGGAGCATCTGCTTGGAAATTATGTTTTTTTCCATATTTCACCTTGGTGAGTGTCATGGTTTCCTAGTAAGTGGCCACCCTCAAGGAAAGGGTTTCTACTGGGGGGTCTCCTTGAAGCGTCATCGTACCATTCCCACTCATACTTTCCACCTTCCATTACTTCTTCCCCTTTGTTTCCCCATCTTTTAGTTTTTCAGGCTTATTGACCCAAGAAGGGCATGTACCTCATTTCATGGGAAGAAGGGACCACTAGGCTCGGAGGTGCCCTGGAAAAAACATCATGCAATAAAATCTCACCCTGGGATACCGAGAGCAATGAATTCCTCTCAAAAACAAATGAGGAACCCATAAAATAAATAACTAATTGATCAATGATGCTTTCCAAGGTAGAATGTATATGGGTTATGCATTCCTTTTTAGTGCCCCTTATTTTCTTCAACTTGGAAAAGCATACAAACCAAGGTAGAGCATATGTGGGATATGCATTTAATTTTAGTGTGCCTTACTGTCTTCAACTTGGAAACACATGCAAAATGAATGGCTAATAAAGGGCTTGTAAAAATATTCTTTAAAAACAAAAATAGGTAAAGGATGTGGCTAGCCCTCAACAAAGGCACCCATAAATGAGATAATACGAGCCCTTGTATGTCGTGAAACCCCATACCTAGAAGTCTAACCCCGTCCACCTCAAATTCACTACATAACCTAGAAAGGATTCTCCTTGGGAACATCCCCTACTTGAGGAATTAGTTCACCCAATAGGGCATTATGACACCCCTTCCATATCTAAATTTAGAAAATTGAAAAGGGTCTTTGAGCACTTGTTTGATTTGAAAGGGTAGATTTGATGCACATATTTACCTGGTTCTTGTATTAAATGTGATTTACTTGGCATGATATATATGACTTGAGGCCCTTGGAGGGTGAATTTACTTGTCTTTGCAGGACCTTTCTTAGTGGATACTTATGGAGGAACAGGCCTTGCTTGGGCCTTCATGGGGGCATGAATCCCATAGAGTGAATGCCATATCCCACTCATTGGGACAACTTGGATGAGAGATGTTTCCTTTGGAGGCATTTTATTATCCATTGGTGGTGACTCGCTAGCCTTCCTAGCCCCAACGTTTGCCTTTGGAGGCCATACACTTCACTTTTGGGGCATGATGTCATCACTTGGAAGGATAGGGTTTGGTGGTGCAAGGTGTTTGATGATGATATGGCATGGTTGTTGAAGGAAGACCCTATCACATTGACATTTTGCCTTAGGAGGCTCGATGACTTCCTCAACAAGCTCAATGTTTTTCTCTATATGCCCCTATGTCACCTCCTACAAGAGTGACATCATCATTTTAAGGCTCTCTACATTGTAATTTTTTAATTTGGTAAAAAATATTGTTTAGGAAGGAAAATTTGTGAGGTTGTTCTCCTCAAATTATGAATGTGGACAAACTATTTTACTGACCTCATATAAATAGAGGTCACCTCACATTTCATTTGGACATAACTCACTTGAGGATTACATACCTCTTGGATGAAATTTTTGCCCTACTTGGGAAAACCAATATCTCTCTCTCTCTTGTGTTAGTGTAGATGCTTATAATTTGTCTATTGGAAGGAAGGCTAGCGCTATATTTTGGATGCTTTGTTCTTACTATTGTGGTGGAATGTTCTTGGTAGATGAGGGTTTTACTTGCCATCTCTTGGAATTGGTAAGGAATTTTTGCATATTGTTGTTGTTTCTTCTTGTTTCAAGGCTATTTTGTTATAAACCCTTGGAAAAATATAAAGACATACACCCCCCACCAAGATCTATCATTTTATCATTGAAAAAAAAGTTGTTTGCAAAGGTTGCTAGGAGGAGTAAAAGGGATTACACCCTCCTAGATTTACCTTGCTAGGTTTTGTTTTCTCTAGGTAGTAAAATGGATTAAACCCCTAGAGAAGTAACAAACCCTAGCTCTCACACAAGAGACTCCATTAACCCAATTTATAAGGCACTAATCTACTTGCATTGGACATATAAAACTGTTGCATTGGCATACGTGAAAAATTGAGATATTGCATTTGTTCAAATTGGAATCTATTTCACATGCCATAAGCTTTATTGTGCCCTAGGGGAATCTTGCTTAGCCAAGTAATTCTCTTTTTTGTTACAAAGTAATGCTACAACCATTAGATTTGTAGCAAACTCATCTAAACCCTTTCACTACTCACTATTCTAGCATTGAAATTTGGTTGCAAGCTGCCATAATTAACCCTCTTGTTATTGGCTATATTTTGGATGGATTGTTTGATGATTTTAGTGGTTAGATTTTGTTGTTGTATTAATCGTTTGCTATATCCATTTGGATATCACAATAAATTTCTAATAACACCTAATAAACAACCATAAAAAATCCTCAAAATCTTGCTTTATTCATTGGAAGTTTAACTAGTCATTCCTATATCATTTTATACTTGATTTTGGTGGTTTAATTTGCATCCATTGGTAATTGTTTATTGTTGGTTTATACACTTATATACTGCTGCAATTTGGGACAACAAGTTTTCGTGTTGAATCCCCATGGGCTAAAGGCTTGATTGCTCATCATTTGTCTTGTTCCAAGCATGGCTAACATTGTTTTGCATGTACACAACCCTTGACAACCATTTACCCTTTCACAAGACCCTTCCTCAAGCCTTTCTTCACCTCCAAGATTGAACTGTAGGGAAACCACTCACCATGATCTCACTTTACATCTCAATTCTTCTAAGGTCACCAAGATTCCCCTCTTGTGGTGATTTCATCATCACTAAAGTGAGGGGAGTGTCTATCTAAGGTGACAATGGGTAGGTACTCTCGCAGTTGTCACTCATTTGTGGATTGGGTTGGGATTTTCCCAAACTACAAATTGTGCGATAACGGAAACCTCCAAACTTGATATCTGATACTGTTATAACTATCCCCGAATTGAAAAGTGATTTTCCCAGTAGCACCCCATCTTTTTTGGGGGGGTAAAATTGCAAGTATTTTTAAACCATGACCTTAACTACCAGTACCCTTGGAACCAAAATCTTAAGACCAACCCTCGAATCAAAAATAAATGTTTTCAGTAGCAACCTCTTTTTTTGGAGGGCTTAAAATTGTAACATTTTAGAAACCTTAACCTAAAATCCTGATACTGTTGCAAAAAAAAATTAAAAACAAAAAAAACTCTAAAAAAAAAAACACATAATGATATTTTTGTTTATATATATATATATATATATATATATATATCATTAAAAAAACTTAAAAATATACATCTAAAAATTAAAAACTACCAAAAAAGATACATTAAAAAAATAAAAAATAAAATAATATATATATATAATTTAAAAAACTACTAACAAAAGATTTAAAAACAAATAATAAACAATAAACACAACAATAAAAAACATAAAATAGATAAAAAAAAACAAATAATAAAAAAATAAACAAGCCTGATTGATTAGCTTGAGTGATTGAGTGTTGTGGTTGCTTCAATCAATTAAAGTTTCAGGGTTGAATCCCTGATAAGCTAATAGTTGATATTTGTGGAGCCTCATTAGATGCCCCACCGGTTAACTTAGAGGGTTTATCACTATTTTTTTAATAATGGTTTTATTTTTTAATTTTATTATTATTACTATTTAATTATTTATTTTTATTGAAATTGTTTTTTAGACGGTTTTATTTTTAATTATTTTACTATTTATTTTATTTGTTTTTTTTTCATAATTGTTTTTTCAATTTTTTTATTATTTGTATTTTAAGATGTTTTATGTTTTTTATTAAAATTGTTTTTTAAATGGTTTTTTATTTTTATTTTTTATTTATTTTTTAAAGGTTAATCGTTGTATATATTGTTTTTTATATAATTGTTTTAATGTTATTTTAATAATTTTTTTCCTTTTTTTTAATATTTTCTTTTTCTTTTTTTAAATATGTCTTTTTTTTTTAAATGTTTACTTATTTATTTTTAAACTATTATTAAGACGTTAGGTTTAGTTAAGTTGGTCATGAGCTAAACGTGAGAATTTCCCCCTAGTGAATTGCGGAGTTCACGGGTTCAACTCTCTTAATCCCCCCAGGTTTAGCCTTTGTTAACGAGGTCAATGGTTTACCTCGTTTACCAGCCATGGATCATGGAGAAGTAATCGGTGGGTTTTCTACGAGAATTTCCTGAGAAAATAATTATTATTATTATTAGGGGTTTTCTCCTTTTCTTTTTGTTTTTTCTCTCTCTCTTTTTTTTTTTCTTTTTCACCACTATTTTTGCTAGAGTATTGGTCTTCTAGACAATAGTTTCTAAAATGTTGTAATTTTAATCTTGAAAAGTAAAGTGAATGATATTGATTGTGCCTTCTTTCACTGGGGGTTGGTCTTAAGATTTTGGTTCCAAGAGTACTAGTTTTTTTTTTTTTTTTCAAGTAAAAAAGGGGCAGAGCCTATTGCATTAACTTTTTAAAAAAACATATATGCCTGGACTGCCAACTGTCCCATTGGATTAATAGAAACCGAAACAATCGACCTCCTATACAATTTGTGGCAAAAAATGGGTTGCCATCTGTCTTGCTTGAGGGAAACCAAGACATATGGAAACCCACAGTCTGAGAATACTTCCTTAGTCTTTGAATTATAGCATAATTGAACTTAGACAGAACTAGAACCATGGCTCTAAGTAAAACAAAAATTCTAACCATAACCATTAACTGTAACAATTACCCGATGGTCATTGCATTGTCCATGTCATCATCTCCTTCCTGCTTTCCTGCCCTGGCTGGCAATGCAAAGGGTTGTGCACACATTGGGCACCTCTGTCCTGGTGGCATGTTGGAGTAGGAGTCATAGAGCATGTCGATGCGTTGGCTGATTAGCATGGCACAATGGATTTGGTCCTCCACTAGGCTCCTCAATTCGAACATTAGCTCCAGGTGCTCCGGGTGGAAGAATGGCGGTTGGACATGCCATTTTTCTTGCATGATGGATAGGGGACGTGGCATAGGAGCCATGCCATCCTCATTCTCCAAGCTATCCTCTGACAGTGCACCTTCTGGTTGTGTTGCCTCCACCTTTGTTGTCTTGTTCCTTCCCTGCGCTCCCCTTACCTTATCCAGATTCTGTGACAAATTTTGTCCATGCTGAGCAATCCGGTCGCCCACGCCCACGGAGAATTATTTTGTGCTTTCTATCGCCTTCGCATCCTTTTCTTCCAAAAATTCTTCTATGATATAACAAGTAGGGGGTTTCTCCAATTGGGTGGCCCCTCTGTGGCAGCTATGCATTTTCCCTATGGCCTCCATGGTGGTTTCCCCTGGAAAGCAAGTTGGCGGATTCCAATTGTCTGGAACTGTAAAGAGGAGGTGTTCCAGAGGAGCCTGAATGGGTTCCTCTAGAAAAACCTCTTCCACATAGCCCATGGGAAGCATTATGGGCTTCCTGGATTTGTGGATGAGCTGCGTACGAGCCATGGACAACACTCGTACAAATATTTGTTGTCTTCTTTGGCGAGCATCAAAGGCATACTAGGCAGCACCCCTGTGGGGCTTACCTCTTTCCCTCGACATGTATATGATCTAAATAGTGATCAGAGCGATGATGAGGCTGCAATAGCCGCACCAGAGCTCAAAGATGCCCGACTTCTGCAGCTCAAACTTGAAATGAGTTCTTCCCTGGCCAAAATCGTAGATATTCATGAGGATGGATACGACGAGATCGACCATTAAGGTTGCCTTCTTAGTTCGTTGAGCGTCCATCATCTTCACTCGTGTGGGAGGACTCGACCCATCAGCCTGGCTGCTCAGGCTTGCTCCCATCCTTAATGGTGAGGGGATGGGAGTCGATGACCTGTATTTAAGTCCCATCCTGTCTCTATACCACGTGGCTCTGCTACACTAGGTGGCACCCCATCCAAGGTTAGGAAGTCCTTATTGGCAAGGGTTTGCAATGGATTGAGAGATCTGTGCTTTCTGAAATGTGTGTTTCCCAGTAGATGATTTCCCTCTTAGTTGTTACCCCTTCATTTTCCAAGAAATATGCTACATTGTTTGCTTCCCTTTTCACATGGAAGGGTATGATGTTGAGATTGGGCCTGAGGAGGGCTCCAAATTCCTCTAGTAGCCTACATAGCTCCAGCTGGGCGAGACTTTCATTGGATTTTCCCATGGATATTCTTAGTTATTAGCTGGATGATAATTTGAGAGTCCCCTTCCAGAATGATTTTGTGGAAGTGGTTATCAATTGTTGCTTGGACGTCGCGTAGGAGGCCAGTGAGTTCAACCGCCTTATTTGTGATTTCCCCAATAAAGCCTGCCACCAGGTAGAGGATTTGGCCATATGAGTTTCTAAGTGTGGTCCCAAAACTAGTTAGTCCTGGGTTTCCTTTGGAAGCCCCATAAAATTTAACCTTTACAAATTTTGTATGAGGGGGGGACTAGGTGGTTGGGTTGATGCATTGGTGATTGGTTGCAATCATAACAGGATGATTATTCAAGCTAAGTTGCTAGTGTTGGAAAATGTATTGCTCCTTCGGACTGCATTTCAAGTCCTTCGGCTTCCAAGGTTTACTTTTGATTGTTTCTCGGATGAACGTGGCTATTCTTCCCCATGTTAGGGCCAGTGTGGATGCCTTGGAGTGGAAGATTCATTTATTCCTTTCCTTCCATATTTTCCAGAGAGTGAATCCTGGGAGGATTAGCCAAATGTGGGAAAGAACAGGGTTTTTATAGGAGATTGAGTCCCAATTCTCTATTGTGTCTCTGATTTTTTCCATGTTTCTATTCGTCCTGCGCATTGCTTGAGATCTTTGGTCCCAAATCCACTGGCTGAAATGACATCTGTTGAAAAGACATTCCATTGTTTCCTCTTGTTGTTGACATAAGGGGAAGATTGAGGGCCCAATGAAGCCCCTTTTTCTGAGATTGTCCCAAGTGAGGATATTGTTATGAACTAAAAGCCATAAAAAGGTGGAAACCTTAGGCCAAAGGGAGGGCCTCCAAACCTTGTTCCAAATATTCTCCTTGTCATGACTATGGTAGTTGCCTTGCAGATAGTAGGCCTCCTTGACTGAGAATTTACCTGTGGTGGAATGCCCCCATCTAAGAAATTTCGGGCCTTCTCACGTGGGGATTTTCCTATGGCTATCATAGTGTTTCCAGGCATGTAGGTCTGAGTTATTTGAGATTTATAGCTCCCAAGTGGATGTTTTCCATTGTTGCTAAGGCAAGCTTCGATCATTAGGTCACCAGAGATCCTTTACCCGTTGAAAGGTGTTTCAGTTTAGCATTTTCCTGAGGGGGATTAGTTCCTCCAGTTCACACAAAGGTTTTTGATGTTGCCACGAGTCCTGACAAAAAAGTGCACTTTACCCATTTCAAATCTCCCATAAGGCATGATTATGAACTAGCTCTCTGTTTTGACATGCTGTGTTCCAGATGTTGGATCCCTATATTTGGTCATTGTGTCGAATGAGTTGGTCTAATTGCCTGTTTGGAGCATACTTTTGTTTCCATATTTGCACCCATAGCGTAGTGGGGGTCCTTAGCCATCTCCACCACATTTTAGCTCCCGCGACTTGGTTGATTTTTCACGGGTCGCGAAGTCCTAGCCCTCCCAATGCTTTGGGCTTGCAGAGCTTGTCCCAGCCAACTAGTGCCCATTTTTTGTTAGGTTGGTGTCCATGCCAAAGAAAAATTCGTTGGAGGTTTTAGATGGCTCTAATGACCTACTTAGGCACTTTCAGGGTTGTGAAGCGGTAGGTTGGCAAAGTTTGTAGGACTGACTTAAGAAGCACTAGTCTTGCTGCAATGTTGAGGCGTCTAAAGGTCCAGTTGTTTAGCATATTAGAGATGGATAAAAGCAGATTGTCCCATGAGATGGATCTTGTTTTCGCTCCAGTAAGGGGTATTCCTAGGTAGTTGGATGGAAGAGAGCTCTTGGGTATTCCAAGGAGTCTTGAGATATGATTATGAACTACCATCAGAGTGTTGAAAAAGAAGATTTTGGATTTGTCAAGGTTGAGGGCCATGCTTGAAGCTTCCACAAAATCAAAGAGGATGGAGTTAAGCTTGTTGGACTCTCTTGTGGTGGGGGTATTCATAAGGAGGGTATCATCAACAAATTGGTTGTGCGAGGGTTTCGATTGGATATTATTCAAGGGTAAGCCCTTAAGGGAGCCTTCCAGGACCGTTGTCTTGATGTATCATCCTAGGCCTTCCACCATGAGTACAAAGAGAAAGGGAGAAAGAGGTTCTCCTTGTCTGATGCCCCTGGAAGGAGATAAAGGTTGGGAGGGCACCACATTTACAAGGATGGAGAAGAAGGCTGAAGAGGTTAGATTCAATATCCAGTTTACCCATTGATGGTCAAACCCAAAGGATTCTAGCATGGAGCAAAGGTACTTCCAACTGACTCTATCAAAATCTTTTGAGAGATCGAGTTTGATAAGCATACCTAGGATTTTAATCTTCTTGAGAGAGTGGATTACCTCGTGAGCCAGGATAACACTGTCCATGATTTGTCTTCCTTCTACGTAACCTGCTTACTCCTTGGAGATGACGAAAGGAAAGATTGGCTTGAGACATGTTGTAGTCACCTTTGTAATGATTTTGTATATGACATTGCAGAGGGAAATTATTCTATATTGCTTGGAATGAGTGACCCTATCCTCCTTCGAAATGAGAGTGAGAAATGTGGCATTGAGGTCTGATAGGACTTGGCCTGAGGTTCAAGATTCCTCTAAAACTTGCCAGACCTCTTCCTTGATTAGATCCCAGAAGTGGAGGAAGAAATCAATGGTGAAGCCATCTGCGCCAGGTGCCTTTACTAAAGGCATTCATTTAACTGCCTGATCCACTTCTTCCTTAGTAATGGGTCTCATGAGTGCTTCATTCTGTTCTGGAGTCACAAGAGAGGGTATGTGCATGGTTACCCGCTGGATCATTGTCATTCTGTCCCCGTTGGTTTCTCTTAAGAGATATTTGTAGTAGGTGTTTATCTCTTCAGCCATTTGGGTGTGTTCCCTGATTGGATTTCCTTGGGAATCCTCCAAATGCATTATTCGATTGATTTATCGGCGATGCACCATGGCTCAATGGAAGAACTTTATGTTCCTCTCGCCCTCTTTGAGCCATTGGACTTTGGATTTCTAGCACCACAGAATTTCCTCTTGTTTTTTCCTCTCTTCTAACTTGGCTTGGAGCTCCTCTTCCTTATTCATTAGGGTAGAGGTTCTGGTCCCTGAGATGAAAATTTTCTGCAACTCTACTAATCTATGTTCAATGTCATGCATGCTTTGGAATATATTTCCAAAGGTATATTTATTCCAGAGCTTCAGCGAGTGTTTGAAATTTTTGAGGCACTGTTGGAATTTGTACATGCAGGTACCATGATATATTTCATCCTAGGCCCACCAAGACTTTGCAAGATGATGAAAGTCAGGGTGTGATAGCCAGAATTTCTCAAACCTAAAGGGTTTTTATTTTGGTGTTGCCCCTGTTTCTAGGCAGAAGGAAACTGGCCAATGGTCTGATCCTGCTCTTGGGAGAATGAGGCTCTCCATGTTTGGATCTATTTCTATTAATTCTTCTGCTACAAGGAAGCGATCGAGACGTCAAGCCACCTGTTGGTGCCCCGATCTGCGGTTGGTCCAAGTAAAAGTACCATTGTGAGTTTCAATGTCTACTAGATTTAGTTGATCTATGAGGGTTTTGAACTTAGAGTTGTTTGGCTCCAGTCACTTAGTTCCTCCTTTTTTCTCTTCCAGCGTCAGGATCATGTTGAAGTCTCCCCTAGAATCCATTTTGGCATACTAAGCAGGGTTTTGATGTGAGCTATTCATTTCATGAGACTATATTTGTCATGTTGACTTTGAGGTCCATAACCATTGGTGATGTCACCTTCCTGATTCGGCCATGTGATCGTGAAGTGGGTCGTGAGTGTGCCTATGGTAGAGAAAGGTCTTCTTAGGGTGACGGTGTTGGGGTTCCATAAGATGGTTAGTCCCCCTAACGCGCTTATGGAGTCACTATATCTGAACTCACACCCACACCAGCTTCTTTGGAAGATGGTTTCTGCTTCATTTCCAACACATTTGTCTCTTGTAGCAAAAGGACATCTGGATTTTCTTCTTTGATAGAAACTCAAAGGATATTTTGTTTGGATCTACCATTGAGTCCTCTAATGTTCCAGGTCATGATCTTCATCATAATGATTGTGGGGTTGGGTGGAGGTATCCCTTCAAGAGATTTTGGATCTGCCCAGAATTGAGCATGAGGTTTCCTGCCTCCTTGATAAGCTATTGGATTGATTACCGACCCCTTCTTTTGTTTTCCTGTGGTATTCTCTTTGAGTCTAAGCTTGGATCTATGGCTATACCCAATATTGCTATGGATCTTGCTGTGGAGTCAAGAAAAACTTTATGGACCTTACAAAGTTGCTCTTTGGGGAGGGCTTGCAGATCCTTTTGATTGAGGGATTCCTCCAATTTTTCAAGATCTATGGCTGCTAGATCACGGTCATCCAACTGAATCTAGATGTCCCCATCCATTCCACCTCGCTCTTCTGGGTTGGCCTCATTATTTTGTAAAGAATAAGGTATAGCTTGGTTCTTCCCTTTTTTTTGTTGTTTCTCTTTGTGTGGATCTTAGATTTCTTCATCTTTCGGCAGCTAGTTCAGGATCTCATAAGAGTTTTTAGTCGAGACTCTAGGGTTGGGATCCGGATTTTGTTTCCTTTGAGGTTTTTTTTTCTTGCATGTGAATGTGGTGAAGTCGTCTTTCTGCTTGGCTTTGTTGGACTTGGTTACTTAAATATTCAGTGGACAATCCCTAAAGAGGTGGCCATGTTCATGACATTTCCTGCAATGGAAGGGAATGTGTTCGTAATCCAGCATTTGTTTCCAATCCTCATCTTGATATTCCATAGTGATAGAGTCAGAAAGAGCTTTGGAGATGTCCATGTATACACAGATTCAGGAATAGGAAGTGTATTTTATTTGCTTTGTAGCCTCTGATGCTTTGACATAGTGCCCCACTGTGTTCCCTATTCCCATGAAGATTTCCTCCAGCCAAAACTCATGGGGCAAGGAGTATAATCATATCCAAACTAGAGCCATTGTGAAGTATTCCTTGTCCGGGCTAAATCGGTTTGTCTAGAAGTGCAGGAATAGCCCGACCGAGTTGTATTAGTATGGCCCGTTGTCGAAGATTATGTCCTTGTCTTCCAGGTTGTAAAGGATGATTGTGAAGAAGCCTTTTGATCTTAGTTGAACCTCATAGTCTCCTTTAGGGTTCCACGAGTGCTTGATCCATCAAGTTAGGTCACGTTCATATGGCCATAGTCCAAGGAACTTGCCTATGAGGGCATGTTCTCGCATGAACTATGTGTGTTCACCCACTCTTATTGAGCTTATGAGATACCTTGGGGGTTTGTCGGATTGCGGGATGGATTTTCTAGGCTCCCACCCATGAGATGCCTTTGGATGGGACATTCCTAGTTCCACATCCATCTCTTTCCTAAGCCCTTGTTCTTTGGCGAGGAGTTGTTCTTGTAGCTGTGAAAGCGGCTCGAAGGAAGGTCTCTTGGCTCATGTTCTCGCTTTGTCATTGGCAGTTACATTGCTATACGAGGGGGGTTTCCCCCCCTCTACCAAACTTATTCTGACTAATCAGACTTGAAGGATGCATGTACCATATCGTAACAGACAGAAGGTTCCACGACGGATTGTTCTGGTCATGCAGCAGGTTTGCAGGGGAAGCGTTGCAAAGCTCTAGGGTTTTTTCCCTCTCATAGAGTGTTCCAAGAGTACTAGTTATCCAAGCCACAATTGCAAAAAAATTGTTATTTTATACCTAAAAAAATAGGAGGTGTTACTAGGAGTACCACTTTTCAATTTGGGGGTAGATTTTAAGATTTTGATTGCAATGGTATTGGTTGTCAAGTCTGGAGGTTTCAAAGAGGTTGTAGTTTTAACCTTGAAAATAAAAATGGTGTTGCTAATAGCACCACTTTTCGATTCACAGGTTGATTCTAAGGCTTTTGTCGACAACATTATGACGTTTTTAAGGCCATGGTTGCAAAAAGTAGTAATTTTAACTCTAAAGAAAAAAATGGTGCTAACGATAGAACCATTTTTCAAAATAGGGGTTCATTTGTTCTTTTGGCTCAAAAGTATGGGTTTTTAGGGCCAGAGTTCTTGTTTTGAGGTCATAGTTCTTGCTAAGTTGATAACTATGTTGGTATGTGTCATTTTTAAAAGCTAACACTTTAGGAGAAAACACAACAGATTCTTGTTCATCACTATCCAACATTAATATCTTGTAGACCTTCAAGTGATCTATGTTGAAAATTGGATGAATTCCCATGCAAGATAATATATCCAGATTGAATGTGTTCTCTCCAATCTCCTCGAAAATCATAGAAGGGCCATGTATGAGAAAATTGATCTTCACAATTTACTCCTTAAAGTGCTCCTTCCATAGGTATACCCAAACGTTATCTCCTATACAAAAGTGATGATATGTTCAGTGTTGATTATGCATGTTGTTGTTGTTCTACAGAGTCTTGTGCAATTTAGCTTCTAGAACTTGATCATGAATATTTCATGTGTGGTATATAAACCTTGTTAGCTAGCCATGTGTGTTGGTCTCTTTCGCTATAGTCGCCTTATATAAGACCAAAAATTGCTAGTAAATCCTTCGAAAAAAACCAAGGAACACTTCAAAATATGAACTACATGTCACACTATGCAACACATGATTGTAAGTGTATTTCACATATGTGAATCCAACATCCCATGTCTTCAAATGTGGTTAAAAAAGAAAAAAAACTAAATTATGGTGTGATATGCTACCTCTCTCTACCCATCTGTCTATTATTTTGGTTCCTATCAATCCTCATAGCACTTACCAAAATTAGTTGAGAATTTATTTCTACAATTACATATGATTGATGATTGTAAGACAAAGTGCATCCATACCTTATCAAAGAATAATTATGTGGCCTATAGTGTTGAAACCATTTCTTGGCAAGGTATCATTACAACCATTTTGTTGAAGTGATATATGAATACCATCAATGAGTCATTTCTATACGCATGGTTAGCATACCATCAAGGGAATCCATTGAAACGTAGTCCTATGGTCTAGACAATATTGGCACTTTCTTTTCCTAGCTTCAAATTTGTTGAATTTGAGATGCTATAGAGGCAACAACTTCTCATGAATTTTTCCACCATATTGGCTAACTTTGACAAGTAGAAATACCTCTACAAATTCACGATCATCTTCTCCACTCCAAACTAAACTTGAAATGTGTTAGGGACCTAACCTCTTTGACCCCTCATGCAAGTAGAATAATATATTTTCCATGTAATAAAGTCCAACATTAGTTAATAAGGCCTATTTAATAAATGTGAACAAGTCAATGTAAGAAGACCTAATAGAATCTTTCGCTTCTAGAAATATCTTCCTCTAGAATGTTCTTTAGAAGATAGAATTAGTATAAATAAGAGTAGGAGGCATGAGAAATATTTTTCTTGAGAATTATTGTAATAGAGAAATTCTTTGTTGGAGGTTTCCCCCTCTAAGAGGCAAGTGAAAATTGCTTCCTATCAATAAAGGTATTATTTTTGGCTATGGTTCTCTACATTTTATTGTTTCGCTGGTATTTTTTGTGGTATTTTTGTTTTTTCTTAATATAATAGATATGGTACCTAATAAGTGGTATTAGAGCACTTTCCTTTAAGGAAACTATGGGAATTTTGTTTTTCCAGGGTAGAGACGTGTACTATCGGCATCTTTAAAGCACAGAGATCTATCGCTCAATGGGTAAAACTACGATGGGGAAGACTACATGAAGGAAATACAGACTGTTTCACGGGGTTTCCTAGAAACAAATGTTTCATCTTGTTGGAAACCTCTATTACCCTTGTTGGTACCCCTCAAGCAGTATCGCATTAGACAAAATTTGAAAACCAAATTGGAATCCTTTGAGGCCAAAGTTACGAGCGAATTTGTAGAAGTTAAGGGTGAATTGGCCTCCCTCACCACCATTCTCAACCAATGGTTAAAATAGTCTCGTGACTCTTCCTCCTCTAAACAATCTTCACACTATGAAGTTGAGGACTCTTTCCATAATATGGCCTTTCATTCCAACTCTCTTCATCATGGACCTCGTCTTCCTAAAGTTGAGGTGAACAAATTTGATGGCTCAGATCCCATAGGATAGGTCACTTAAATGGAACATTATTTCTCCTTGCATGGCATTACTGATGAGTTGGCCAAACTTCGTTATGGTGTCCTCTATTTGGATCCTAAAAAATGTCAATGGTGGAAATGGCATAGAAAGACATGTCATGGATATGTTACTTAGACATATTTTTTTGCAGAGATTTATGAACGCTTTGACACTGATAGCCATTATCTAGGTCGTTTAACCAAGTTGAAACAATCTGGCACAGTGTAAGACTTTATATTTTCCTTTGAGCACTTTTCTTTTTGAATGGAAGGCATGTCAAATGCCTTCTTTAGGGAATGATTTATCAGTGACCTAAAGGATTAAATCCATGCCCAGGTCCTAATGGATCTCCATGAATATTGGTTGGAAGCTACTCAATGAGCCAAGGAAGCCTAACAGATTGTCTCCACCCATAACCGAAAACCCTCATTTGTTCTTCACACTCGACCCACCAATCCTACCCCTCCTGCCACTCCTCTCAATATCTAGAAATTAACTCAGACAGAAATGGTTGAACGCCAACTCAAGGGTCTTTGTTGTAATTGTGATGAAATATATTTTGTGTGGCACAAGTGTAAGGAACATAAACTTTTTATGGCCAGTTTTTAGGATGTTGTTGACGAGAAGGCCTAAGTTTCCCTGGTGGAAGACCTACACATAATCGATGCTCCTAATCCACCCTTTGATCCACCAAAAGTTGAACCATTTATTTTGTTGCATGCCCTTACTATATTCTCTGCTCCCCAAACCCTTAAGCACATGAAGATCATCATCCTCATTGACAGTGGCAGCACCCACAATTTTATTCATCATCGCATTGCCAGGAAATCAATTTATATATATGTGATGTCAACAATTTTTAAATAATTATTTCCAATGATGGTTCCATGAAATGTGGTGGGTGTTGTGAAAATGTGTGCCTACAAATTGGTCAGTACCACCTGAAATCTCATATGTTTTATATTAACATGGGTGGTTGTGACATTGTGCTCGATGTTGAATGGTTACACACTCGAGAACCCATCCTCGTGTATTTTAAGGAATTGACCATGCAATTCCAACAGGAGGAACAACAATATAAGTTCTAAGGCATCAAAATAGGCTCCCCTAAGATCATCGGTTCCCATCGAATGGAAAATCTCCTCAAAAAAGGTCATTTGGGAATTATTTCCCAACTTCATTCCCTTTAACCAGTCGAGACACCCTATGTGCATCTTGACCTCCAATATATCCTCTCCAACCTCCAAGTTGTTTTTTCCACTCCCCATGGAATTCCCCCTTCTTTTTGTGTTCATGATCATTCCATTCCTCTAGTACTGGGTAGCCTCCCTCCCAATATTCGCCCTTATTGTCATCCCTTCTCCTAGAAGAATGAAATTGAGAAAATTGTTCAATAATTTCTCGAAGCATGTGTTATTCATCCTAGTACAAGCCCCTATTCCTTCCTTGTGGTCATGGTACTCAAGAAAGAAGGCACTCGGTGCATGTGCCACGACTTTCGTGCCCTCAACAAACTCACCATCAAAGACAAATTTCCTATTCCTGTCATTGATGACCTGTTGGATGAGTTGAGAAATGCTAAGTACTTTACTAAAATTGATCTTAATTTTGGATACCACTAGATACATATGAAAGAGGAAGACATTCCCAAGATTTCCTTTAGAACTCATGAGGGTCACTATGAGTTCTTGGTCCTGCCCTTTGGACAATGTAATGCTCTCTCCACTTTCCAAAGTCTCTTACGTACGTTCCTTCGTCATTTTGTCTTAGTTTTATTTGATGATATTCTCATCTATAGTAAAACTTGGGAATCCCATCTTGCCCATGTGGATCAAGTTCTCCATCTACTCTCTCAGTACAAACTTTTCCTCAAACATTCGGAATGTGCCTTTGGAGCCTCTGAAGTGGATTACCTGGGTCATATTGTCGGCAAGGATGGCATACGGGTGGATCCTAAGAAAATTGGAGCGATGAAGGATTGGCCTTGACCTAAAACTCTTAAGAGCTTGTGTGGTTTTCTAGGTTTAACAAGGTATTATCGCAAGTTTGTTTAGAATTATGGAAAAATTTATGCACCTCTCATTGCTTGCCTTAAAAATAATGCTTTCACTTGGAATCCAACTGCTAATAAGTCCTTCCATGCCTTGAAAGATGCTATGTGCACGAATCTCGTCCTAGCCCTTCCCGACTTCACAAATTATTTTGTCTTGGAATGTGATGCTTTGGGGAAAGGAATTGGGGTAGTCCTCATGCAAGACAACAGGCCTTTGGCCTTCACTAGCAAACAATTTTCAGAGAGACATTTGTGCTAGTCAATCCATGAAAAGGAAATGTTGGATATTCTTCATGTGGTGGATCTATGGCATCCTTATCTCCTGGGACAATTCTTCCAAATTAAAATTGATCACCGGAGCCTCAAGTATTTTATAAAACAACGAATTTCATCCCTGGAGCAACAAAAATGGGTGGCCAAGCTAGTTGGATATGATTATGATATAATTTACAAGAAGGGAAAAGAAAATGTGGTTGTTGATGCTCTTTCCAGGAAGTATGGTGAAGAAGGGTTCCTCTTTTCCCTCTCCTTCATTGTACCATATTGGCTCAAAGTTGTTCACCAAGAATGGATGCAAGACCCCAAACTCTCTTGTCTGATCCAACAATCGCAACACCATTCTCCAGCTTCTCCAGGGTACTCTTGGCACAATGAAGAGCTTCACTACTAAGTTCGGTTGTATTTAAGAAAACAGTCATAACTTAAATCCACAATGCTTGTTGAGCTTCATGCTTCACCCATAGTTGGGCATTCAAGGTTTACCAAAACCTATCAAAGGGTCAAACGTTCCTCTTTCTGGGATGGTATGAAATAGGACGTCCACACTTTTGTGGTTGAATGTGATGTTTGTTAACACAACAAGGGAGAAACAGTCAAAGCCCCAGGCACACTCTAACTGCTTCTGATTCCCCTGCTATTTGGAGGGATATTTCTATGGATTTCATTATTGGTTTACCTAAACTGAGCAATAAGTCAGTCATCATGGTGGTAATCGATCATCTTTCCAAATATGCTCATTTATGTTCTCTTCAACACCCATTCACTGCATCCATAGAGGCTCAAATTTTCATGGATAATATCTTCAAACTTCATGGCATGCCTCATTCTATTTTCTCTCACAGAGATCCAACTTTCACCAATAATTTTTGGCAAGAATTGTTCAAGCTCCAGGGAACCCAATTGCATCTCAACACCACCTATCATCCCTAGATTGATGGCCAAACTGAAGTTGTCAACAAGTTTTTGGAAATATATATGCAGTGTTTTGAATCCCATAGACCAAATCAGTGGGCTCAATGGTTACCCCTAACTAAATGGTGGTACAATACCTCTTACCATGTTGCTACTTGCATGACTCCTTTTGAAGCAGTCTATGGAAAAAATCCATTATCGGTTCTCTCATACATGTCAAGTGTCTTGAAGGTTCAGTAGGTTGACAAAAATATTACATTCCGAGAGGCCATTCTCCATACCCTCAAAGAAAATTTGGTCATGGCTCAAAATCGCATGAAGCAACAAGCGGATCAAGGTCGTTATGAATGTCAATTTGTTAAAGGGGACCAGATGTTTCTTTATTTGCAACCTTATAAGCAAACTTCACTCAAAGTTTAACATTGTCATAAACTTGCTTCCAAATTTTATGGTCTTTATATCATTCTCAAGTGAGTGGGGCATGTGGCGTACTAGTTAGCTCTTCCCAGACACTCTAAGATCCATCATGTTTTTCATGTCTCATGCTTAAAGAAAGTGATTGGAAATAAGTGCCAACTCAAACCAGTCTCCCTAAGTTGGATGAATAAGGTTCCATTTGGTTGCAACCACAAGAAGTCTTGGACCAATGAGAGTGTCGCCTCTATCAACGCAACATCAAGGAAGTGCTAGTTCAATGGAAATATATAACTCCAGAATATGCCACATGGGAGTCAGCCACCATTCTACAACAATTTCCTCATCTCAAACCTTGAGGAAAAGGTTGTTCTTCAAGGGGGAGGCCATGTTAGGGAATTGTTGACGTTTGAATCCATCAGGACTGAAATGGAAACCTCACGAGGACGTGAATCCTCCTGTGTTTTTATAGAGGTGGTACTCCTTTGTCCGAGATTTATAAAATGTGTGACTTTTATAAGAAGTCTGTCAACAAAAACAAAATAGATATAACAGAAAAAGGAAAAAAAAAATATTTTCTTTTAAAAAGAGAGTTCCTGAGAATGGAATAGGAAACACACACATTCATACATTTAAAGAAAATAAACAGAATTCCTCACATCCATCATAGTAGGCCTAAAGATTTCTGATCACATAAAAACTAAAAGAAAATGATCT
>JZKD02S2080036.1:137909-169385 GCA_000966675.3 Picea glauca | reverse complement strand
GGTGGAATATTCTCCCCTAAAATATAGGAGATTGGATAATGACTAATTATGAATAATAAACAAGGAAAAACCTTAGGAAAAATAAATCCTAGGTGTGTGTGTGAAGTAACTCCAACACCGTGTATTATCGCTTTCTATTTATATACTTAGTTGTGTTTCTATGATCATGGGTTCCAACGTTGGCATGTTGACATATCTTCATCTCCATCTATATCCTCGCATGCCGAATTGGACCGCTTGATGTTCCTTTTCATACTTAGTGAAATTTATGCTCGCAGTTGACGAGTTGGCGCAATTGAACTCTGTTGCTTCTTGTTCCGTCATATACATCTACCACTCAAAATTTTTGTGATCTACAATTCCACTACGAACTCCAACGTCCTTTTTCCCTTTTTTCTTCCCGTGTACTATGGGACTATAAAGTATGGACATGATATTCTATAGAGCATGTACGAATTCTGCATTCCATACCTCACAACATTTTGCATTGAGGTTTCTCGGTCGGGCGGGCTCAAAATTGGGCCTCCATTGTTCTATGTACTACAAATACCACCCAGAATTCCGTGATATACAAATTGACAAGTGGACCTGCGGACTAGATGACTCAACATTGCACTTCTATTGTTTTGTGTCGTCCAAACAACGCTCCCAGTTCCACGATATACAAATTGACACACGGAATGCAGGGCTGGTGAGGTGGAGATTTCCATTGTTTAGGGATGCTAATCTGTATGAGCAATACAATTTGAACGTCGGGGCCTCGCGTCTTCTGCAAACACCTTCTCAGTCTGTTTTGGATCCTCCTGTTGTCGGGTTCACGAAATGTGAAAAACCAACACTGGTGGGTTGACATATAATTATCTTCATCTATATAATCACACGAGGAATCCGACTGATCGTTGTTGCTTTTCATACTTGGCCAATTTTATGGCCACGGTTTTTGGGTTGGCGCCAATTTCATCTCCATCTATATCCTCACATGGTGAATTGAACTGCCCGTTGTTCATTTTCATACTTACTGAATTTTATTCTCATGGTTGTCGAGTTGGCGCAATTCATCTATGTTCCTTTTAGTTTCGTTATATACATCTTCCACTGAAAATTTTTGTGATCTACAATTCCACTGCGAACTACTCTGTCCTTTTTGCCTTTTCTTCTTCCCATGTATTATGGGACTATAAAGTATGGACATGATATCTTATAGAGCATGTACGGATTCTGCATTCCATACCTAGCAACATTTTGGATCGCGGGTTCTTGGATGGGCGGGCTCAAAATTGGGCCTCCATTGTTGTGTGTCCTACAAATAGCACTCAGAATTCCCCCATATACAAATTAACAAGCGGACCTGCGGACTGGCTAACTCAACATTGCACTTCTATTGTTTCATCTCCTCCAAACAACACTTCCAGTTCCACGATATACAAATTGACAGACGGAATGTAGGGCTAGCGGGGTGGAGATTGCCATTGTTTAGGGATGCTAATCCCTATCAAGTATGTAACAGTATCTAAAAAATTATTTTCAATACTAAATTAGCTCTTAGTAGTGACAACTGGAGACAGAGGTACGAAACAGATGGCATGGCACCCTCCACAATATACAAATTGACTATTGGATTCCAACATTGTTCGCTCTTCCGTGTTACAGATTATGCATTCAAATGTTCGGAACGATACAAGTTGAATGTTGGGGACTTGCGTCTTTTGTAGACACGTTATCAACCTATTTTGGATCCTCCTATTGTCGCATTCACGAAATGTGCAACTCTTGGATATTGTTTCGGGTTCGCATCAAGCTTCGTTGTACCACAGTTCACAAATTTTTCAAAGTACCTATCACTGCCTCAGTTGGCATCTGACCCTCCGCAATATACAAATTGAATATGTGGTTCACATCCTGTACTCAAAATTTCTGTCATCTACAATTCCACTGCGGACTCCTTTGTCCTTCTTCCATTTTCTTCTTCCCCTGTATTATGTCACTTTGGTTATATACTTAGTCACCTTTCTATGATCGCGGGTTCTAGCATTGCCAGGCTGACAAATTTATCTTCATCTATATAATCACATGAGGAATCCGACCGACTGCTATTGCTTTCCATACTTGGCCAATTTTATGGCCGCGGTTGTCGGGTTGGCAGTCACGAACTCTGCTTGTTCTTGTTTCATGATGTACATATTGCACTCAAAACTCCTATGATCTACAATTCTACCGTGAACTCCTCGAACTCGCAAGCTTCACTATACCACAGTTCAAAATGTGATTCCTAATATACATTGGTTATGCTCTTACTATTGACTCTTACAAGTGACAACTACACACAGTACTATGAAACAATTCACCTCCAACCCTTCTCAATATAGAATTTGACTACCAGGTTCCGACATCATCCCCTCTTCCGTGTTATAGATTATGCATTCAAATGTTCTGAACGATACAATTTGACCGTTGGGCCCTCATGTGTTCTGGGGAGACCTTCTGACCCTATTTTGGATCCTCCTGTTCACCGGTTCATGAAATCTCCAATTCTTACTCAGTGTTTCAGGTTGGCACATTTGAACTCTGCTACTTCTTGTTCCGTGATATACATATTGCACTCAAAATTTTCGTGATTTACAATTCCACCGCGGACTCGTTGGTCATTTTTCCCTTTTCTTCTTCAATTTTATTATCTCTTTGTGGTTATATACTTAGTCGCCTTTCTATCATCGCGACTTCCAGCATTGGTGGGTTGACATATCTTTATCTCCATCTATATAATCATCGGTGTTTCTTTCCATACTTGGCCAATTTTATGGCCACGGTTGGTGGGTTCGTGGTTTTGATCTCTACTTCTTCTTGCATCATGTACATATTGCACTCAAAACTTTCGTGATCTACAATTCCAACACTCACAAATGTTTCAAAGTATCTCTCATTTCCTTCCATCCCCACTAACTTCATGTCCTTCCTGATATACATTAGTTATGCTCTTACTAGTCATATACAAATTTTTCGTTGGGCTGTGCTACCATGCCTTCTTCGTTGTTATGCGTATTGCACTCAAAAAGTTCTGAGACATACAATTTCACCCTCCCCCTCTCACCTTCAATGCTTGTACCTTGCAACCCTATTTTGTAGCTATTTTCCGCGTGCCCGCAACCTCCATACTTACTTACTATGAAATTAGAAACCTTTCATGTTGACAACTAACCATGCAAGAACCATCAACATTGTCATTAATGGGTGACACACTCGAGCAGATATCCCATTATTACACATAAAACCGAGATGTGCGGAGAGTTATTTTGTCCCTTCCAATTGTTCATCTTGAACACGCATCGTCATGTTGGGCCACTCAAGAAATCTACAATGATTAATCGCTTATTTCAATATCCGCCATGTTCACATTTGTATCTATGCAATTACTAGTGTTTAATGTTAACAACGCATCATGCAACAGCCGTCCAAATTTTCATTAATCAATGAAAGTCTCGTGGACATATCCTATTCACACGCTTTGGACCAAAATTTGCGCAGGGTTATATTATCCCTTCCAACTTTCCATTTCATTCATCGTCTGGAGAAAACAAACGTTCTTGTAGACTTATGGCAGTAGGTCGACAACATTTTTGTGGAGATATAGTAAATATGTTCACACACAAGGACCAAAACTTCCAGTGGTCCAGGGCATACTTTTACTATTCATCCCATTCCACCAGAATGAAGTGATTTGGACCTTTGGAATCGCTCGTGCAGGCTACGTCCCTGAAGTTTTTGACTGTAAGGAGGTGGTCTCTTGGTGCATCGAAAAATATGTTCAAAGCCAAAGAATTATTCCACTGTGTGACCATTCTCTTGTTTCTTTGTCACCTCAGGTCTTCCGCGAGATGTTAAAATTGTCGAAGCCAACATTGACGTTCAGAGGACAAGACTGCAAGTAGTTTCTAGAAAAACATGATAACGGGTTGGACATCTTAGCCGACTTCCTTGAAGACCTGAAAATAGTTCCTAAGGATATCACAAGGTTGCAAGTAAGTTTCTTTAGAAATCCATTCCAGGAAATTGCTTGGTTGTTTACAAGAATAACAGGATAGGCATCCACGACAGGCATTTCCCATATAATTATTTATATTTTGTATTTCACAATCAAGGAACAATACATTTTCGATTGGGGGAATTTAATTTCCATTGATCTTTGTTCCCAGTTTTCATGATTCAAAGAATCGAATAAATTTTATGTGTCATCCTACTTGATTTTCACACCTCTTTCCAACAAAATAAACTATGGATTTGACCCAATAACATATTGGTACAAGGACCTATGGAGGCAGAAGGAATCCCATTGTTTTTATGAAGTTTTTAATGGATTTGTCTCAGTTTTCAAAGATTTATTGTTAGGCAAGGATGCTTCGCGGATGTCTGGCCAGGCAACCAAGTTTTTGAACAGGAAGAAAACACTTGAGCAAGAGGAAAATCACAATGTCCTCATGGTCTTTGGCTCTAAGGAAAATCCTGCTTTCCTTCCATGCCACATCACGGAAAATATGTTTGTTGTAGAAATAGAAAGGCAATACAACCACTGGTTGCATTTTTTCCATGACAAGAAAAAAAAAAGTTAATTCCTTTGCCTTGGAAAGTCGGAGACTTCGTGTGCAGAAACATCAACAAGATTGATGATTTTTCCGCCCATTTCAAGAACTTGAACCTAACATATGATGAAATGTTAAAAGGGTTTGACCCTAATGGAATTTTTTGAGAGAATTTACTGGTGGTTGTATTTAACACCTCTTTTATCCATAGACACCTGGCACACGACAGGGATAGTGTCGACAACAATCCTACTTCTGTCGATTGTGATGCAGAGACATTGTGAAGCGCGACTGAATTGTACAAACAACATGGAAAGGTATTCGGTGAGAAGAGTACCTAGTCCCACGCCAGCACTCCCAAGAGCACTACATCATGGAGCATCGCTTCTACGGTCCACCCCAGCAAGAAAGCAACCCATAAATCTTCGAACAAAGGAGGAGATATGAACCCTCCTCGCATAAATATTGATAGTTCTCACAAAATTCCACTAACGAAGAAGAGAAAAGACAATGTAGGGCAGGCAAAGGAACCAGAAATTGAAAGTGGAAAACTGCAACTTGAAATTGAAACTAAGCACATGCAAAAAATTGGGTCGTCCGCGGTGGAAATATCTGAGACCGACTTTTTTGACGAAGATGAATCCTTCGTAATCCAGAGCATTATTTTTTACATCCAATCTAAAAGTATGGTCATTGAAAAGAGAGATGTAACAAACAGAAAATGAAAATCTCGCACACAAATTAACTTTAGGGAAATGCGGTCGTCCCAAATTTCCTCATTTCACCAGGTAACTGGTGAAATTCTTCATGATTCCATTGGATAAATTGAGACGGAATGTGCAAATCTGAAAGACCACCTCAACGAATTTGAGCAGGCTTTCATTTCAACCTCACAATTTGCCAGTCCTTTAGCAAAAATCATGCCTACTACCACTGCAACCAAGATGAAAGTATCCTCTACCCTCTTTGCATGCTCAAGAGCCCTTGTAGAGAATAACATCAACAAAAGAATGCAACTAGTTACCGAAGCCTAGGAAACATCGCAAAATTTAGTTTCCTTTGGAAAGAAGGCCAATGGTTTCCTACAACAAATGGAGGTGAATTTAAAAAATGATCAGTGTTTCTATGATCAGGTGCTGACCCATTTTTCCAACTATGTCACCAACACATCGGAACTGAAAAGAAGACAAGAGAAACTCCCCTCCCCAAAGAAGACCAAAAAGGTAAAAGCATGCTGGAAAAAGAAAGTTAACAACATGGAGCTCATTGTCAAATCATGTAAACAAGTCATATCAGAAAAGGAAGATTTATTGACAAGCCTACTCCAGATGGACTTAGCCAGAACTACCAACAAGGTTCAAGACCCAAACTTAATTCTCAAATCCTTGTCAATCACCAAAGAAGCCTTCCAGGAACAAGTTGATATTTTAAAGGGGTTGTCTTTCGAAAATTTTTACAGCATACTTGAACATCATCTATATGAGCACGAGCGATGGGTACTGGACTATGTGTCACACAATGAAGAAATTGAACAGAGTCTGCATAGTATTTCAATGGATCTAAGGAAATTAGAAAACGAACTTTACGACCTGGAAATCCGAGATGAAATCAACACGTCCCCCATGAAAATATACATCAAAGAATGGCTCCAATAGAGAATGGACAGCCTCGTCTAGGAAGGGCAACAACCGATCAACAAGACTCTACTGACCATCGACGACAGCAAAAAAAACACATCGGCTTCATGGTAAGTCTGTAATGGCATCTTGTTTTATTTATCAATCCATTTTAACTCTATGTTGTCATCTTGTTTTCTTTATCAATCCACTTATGACCTCTTTAAATAGAAAACTATAACCCAAAGACTCACAAGTTCCAATTTCTTCTTTTTAGGACTTCCTCTCTATCGTCCCGCACTTCTTGTTTCCACGTTCCTAATTCTTGTACTTATTTCTTTTTATGGTCTGCGGGAGCCCCAATCCCAGTCTATATGACAAACGTATTTAAATTTCCAGAAATATGTAACAGACATTATTAATTTTTTATAAGTTCCAAAGAAAACTGATTCAACAATGCCTTTATTGTATACTAAATTTTGGGTTTCCAGGAACCGTTCTTGTTTGTTCCAAAGAAAACTAAACTCTATTGTATTCTCACATACTATTCTATTGTATTCTATCTTTTTGGGTGTCTAGGAACCTATACTTTGATAGATTTCGATTTTTCTTGTGTCCAGAACCCTTTGCTTTCAAGCAAACTAATTCAGGAATGTTAAATTTTTGTGCTTTTCTTCACGAACCTATGTAACAGAAGTTATTACTATTCTATTGTATGCTTTTAAATGTTGATGTAATTTACAAAGATATGTATCAGATATTATTTCTTTTTTATAAATTTCTATAGTCCGCTTATCAATTTGTATATGGAGGCCTTCCTATATTTTATGTCTCCTATTCTATGCTAAATTTTTTCTTGTCTCCACGAAACTATGTAACAGACGTTATTACTATTCTATTGTATGCTTTTAAATGTTGATGTAATTTCCAGAGATATGTAACAGACATTATTTATTTTATGATAAGTTTCTATAGTTCGCAAGTCAAGTTGTCAGGTTGTATATCGCGGAACTCTCGGTGCTATTTGTAGGGCACAGAACAACAAAGGCACTTTTTTAAGCCCTCCATCCCGAGAACCTGCGATCCAAAAAATGGCTAGGTATGGAATGGAAGATTCATGCATGCTTTATAAAGCATACGCAAAGAAAACTAATTTGGCAATGCTACAATTTTTTTGTCTAAGAAAAGCCTTAGTTTTAAAGCAAACTAATTCGGGAATGCTAATATTTTTGAGTTTTTCTCCACGAACCTATGTAACAAATGTTATTACTATTCTATTATGTGTTTTTAAATCTTCATGTAATTTTCAGAGATATGTAACAAACATTATTAATTCCTGGTAAATTTCTATAGTCTGCAACTCTGCGTGTCATTTTGTATATCGCGGAACTGTCGGTGCTATTTGTAGCACACAGAACATGAGAGGCCCAATTTTGAGCCCGCCAGCCCGAGAACCCATACTTTATAAAAGTACATATTTCTTATGTATAAAACTAAATATCTACTTTATAAAAGTACATATTTCTTATGTATAAAACTAAATATCTACTTTATAAAATTATATTTTTGGTATGTACAATTTATGTTGTCCAGCAACCAATAATTTGTTAAATTTCAATTTCTTTTGTGTCCAAGAGCCCTTGTTTTAAAGATAACTAAATCAGTAACGCTAAATTTTTTTGTGTCCAACAACCTTTCAAATGTTGATAATTCAGGAATACTATGTTCTGCATGCAAACCACATGTATTCCAACTTTCTAGCCACATGTCTGTACTAGGTCGCATTTACTCCCATCCCGACCTGGCAGGGACTAAGCTGCTATGCAGGACTTGTTCAACACTATATTCACATGGTTTGATGATTTTTATAATCGCATGGTTTAACCATAGTTATTATAATAATTCAGTTTAATCTATCTTCTTCATTGTTTGTGAGGTCATATGGTTCACATCTTGGTAAAAATATTCTTTGATATAATATGCATTATCATAATTTGTTTTTTTTTTAGCAAATAGACCTAAATATTTAATTTTCATCCAGTTATCCATCACTTTGCTTGTAATTGTAATTGATCTTGCATGGATGCTACTTATGGAGTTTGTGAATTGTAGACAAAATTTTGTATTGTTATTGTTGTTTATATCAAATTATGGTATCTCCTTAATCAAATTATGGTATATCAAATTGGAGAAGATATGAGTTTTCTTTCTTATATCAATTGAGAACCCCTTCAATTTGTTGGCCCTGATGTAAGACACAAAGCACTTTCAAACTAGATATTTTAAATTTACATATTGAGATTGTTGAAAGAGTGATGTGAAGATATGAGCTAAAATAACCCTTTGTTATTTGCATTTTCATTTTCACAAAACAGAATTTTCATTTTTACAAAATAGATACTTTGGTTTGGATTTTTCTTACACAACGGATTAATGTGTTCTGAAAATGCATCGACCTATTGTATTTTGCATTTCCAATTAGTTATGGAGAAATATGTCCAAAAGTAGGTTAGAAAGGAGAAAGAGATTTGTATTATATGTGTATGTTAGTTATTAGAGCGTTAAATTACAAAATTTATAGTAGGGTTGCAAGGAATCTCAATGTGTAGGTAAGTTAGAAAAATGTGGTCTCATTAGGGTTGTCTTGAGATTGAATGCTCTAGTCTATATAGTAGAAAATATCCTTTTATAACCAAAGAGATTTTTTATTTATTTATTTTTTCTGGTGTTGATAATTTTCCTTCCTTTTCAAACGATGCTTCTTTGGATGGTTCAAAATATCTTCATCACATTCTTGGTTTAGTCTTATCCTTGTTTGTGGTAGTGGTTGACGCGCTTTTTTAAATAAGTTCTTACTTGAAGAGAAGCATTACAATTGGTCCAATTGAACACCACAAGTGTCTCATTTGTGTGAATGAGATGGTCCTCAAGGAGAAAACTACTATGATAGGGTGATACTCTTCCATCAAAATCACATAGGACTTGCATGTAATGTTCCCAAGCCAATTTTTTTTCTTGGAACACTAATTGCTTACTATTTGTTATATTTTTCTTATGTGTTTGCAAGTTTACTCATGCATTAGGGTTTACTTTAAGAAATGGAATAGTAGATCTGAAGCATATAATCATAAAAAAGACAAGATACACAAAGAACACCAGTATATGACCAATAATGTCAGATATGGCCTTTATTTAGATAGTAGGAAGATCCTTTGAACAAGAGATCTGCAGATCTGGAAGAAAACCCCAATAATATAAAAGATGGGTTGTCATATAATACAATAATAAGAAATACAAATATAATAGCCTCCCAAAGGTTTTCTGAGAAGAATATCCAAGCCTCCAAAGGCTCACAACATGCAAGATAAGACTGAAGATAAGCGAACCTGGTCAATATATTGCAGCACCCCTCCAACTAGTTGAGTTGTGCACTACTTTGGTTGCTGATAAACCCTCAAGTTTCGGCCCTCCTCTTTCTAAGCTCCAAATTCCTCCAAATTTTCCCAAATGTAGATCAGGCTATTAGATTCCTCTTGGCTAAGTTTCAAGCTGAATGGAGAATTTTTGCTCCTCCAACTGAGCAAACCCTCTATTGGTTTGCGCCCTCCTAGTTTGACTGAATCAACAAGATTTTGTTCTCCCCTCTACGAGTCTCCAACTGCCATCAAAATCTCCAGAATGGTATATCAGGTCAATATGAATAAGATGATGAAATATCAAGACAATATATGAATATCCAAGCCAGTAAACAATGAAAATCACTTCTTGCAATGTGCCCCTCTCTTCTCCAAATCGTGCCAAGATCCAGGAAATAAATTGCTAAGATAACTGTTATTGGATTTATCGGCAAATGCGGACATAAAATAATCTCCCTAGATCCACCTAGATCTAGAAAAAAACAAGGCAGGACATGACGCTTTCCCTAAGCTCTAATCATTGAATTTACTATCCAATAAGAGATGAGTAACATATTGTTTAAATATCCCTTCCTTATATCTTTGTTGTCCTCGCTCCACTTCGGTTCTCTTGTGATATTGGATCTGCAAGGGAACACAAACCAACCAAAGTGAAAGCAACAATAGAATACTCAATGAAAACTTATGCATGTGATCAAGGAATCATGCAATAAAATGAGAATGATTTTATGGAAAAGAAACATGCCACTATATTATATTAAGTAAAAGTGGAAGATACAACCAAACAACCTTGATGTTGCAAGGTCCCTTTTCAGTGGCCCTTTTCTCCAATACACACACTTGGTCCAAAATTGTATGAATAATATCCTCAATAACTTCATGAACTGAAATGAAGCCCTCGAGCATCAACTGAAGTAGAATTCTTCACTCAATTATTAGCCTATTCAACCTTCATTAACCTTAGCCTTTTCCATGAGAAATCCCTCTTTATATAAGGGGAAAGAGAGTTGGTTGAAGAGATTAGGATGATCCCACCAAATCAGAGAAGCGAGAAGGATCCCAACCATACGAATGCCACCTCACCTTCTAGAAGATTCCCTTATAGAACTTTTGTGAACGTCGACCTTTTCTTAGTCTTTCAGCATCGCCACACCCTAGCTATAGGACATCCTGCAGTGACATCACAAACTAGCTTCAGGGCAGAGGGTGGCGATGAGGCATCGCCTCACCCTGCATATAGTGCAGCCTACGACGATCTTCTTTAATAGGGTTTTTTAGAAGAGAAATCCAGTCACTTTTATCATGAAGGATCACTGGGGTGACCAAAATAATGTGTAACAAAATTCCCCCCAAAGTATGAGGCTGGAACTCGTGACAGCCGAAATAATTTGTAGAATGTGTGTGTGTCGGAAACAAGGAGCGCACCAATCGGGAACCTGCAAACAATCAAGCATATGCATAATATCATACCATTTTTGAGGTAGGAATTCCCATGCTCAGACTACAAGTGATTTAAATCATAAATGTCAGTCATGACCACCAATCATACACTGTGGATCCATGTCACCAAGATTTTGCATAGCCACCAGTAATACACTGTGGATCTATGCTCTAGAAAACTCAAATTCGGACATAGCCACAAGACATACAAAGTGGATCTATGTGTCAATACAAATCATAAATACTCCATCGCAATCTGGACCAAAATGATGAGATCCAAGGTCTTCAATCCTATCATTCGTAAGTACGAAAATATCCATGCGATTATAGATGTTGAATTCGAACATGGTAGAAACCACTTGATTACCGACCCTTGATGAAAACCGTTAACAAGTACGAGGGAAATCACCATTGATTTCAATGAATCCCAAGGTACCTCAGTATAATCCAATGAATGTGAATAAATTAGTTGAAGTCAAACACTCAATGCAATCTCTCAATCAGGGGTCAATGATGTGAACCCACTGTCGAAAGTGAAGAAACCTACCATTGAGGCATGCAAGTTCTAAGGTACTAAATGATTTCTAAGTCTTGTTACGGGATAATGAGGACAGGAAAGGACTCGTCGCAGGAGGGCCTTGATGTATCCCCCATCAATGACATGAAATAAGTAAAATATTTATGGTAGATCAAAGTATGAAAATGATTTGACATTGACAGAGGGAAGGCCAACATGGTAGGAATTTATAACCACAGATGGTCGAATCAATAGAGGTATTTCTTAGGGTTGGACCTCTCTTGAACATATGAATGACACAACAATGGTCTTGGCATCATTGACACAAGGAAAACCCAAGATATGAACTTGCGGAAGGCCAAATGAGAGACAAATGGATTTCCCAACCCTGATACAATGATGAAGGGGGTGTCATGTTCAAGAGCGACTATTACTGCCACTAACAAAGATACAGAGACACATTTATTTCCCAAATTTCCCCCCACCATTTCTGGCGAGTACCTTTTTATTTTTACGCAAGCTTGAGGAGGATAACATATGCTTGTTGATGTAATCTCATACTTCAGATGATTCCCTCAAAGTATTTTTAACGAACCCTAAGAAGGAGAGGTTTGGTCCCATACAAGTCTTCCAATTTTTGTTTAACGAGTCCAAAGAGAGAAAACTCAGGGTTTTTTCATGTCTAGAGTCAAAAAAACATTTAAAGAGGACTCCACAAGTTCCTTTTTCATAAATTAATCTGATGAGACCGAAAAAGTTATAACCTACCACTCATCAAATGTTTTATTCAAATACTTTTAAGAGCATGAAAAGAACAAGATCGCTCGGTAATCTTGTCATGTTTAGAGAGTCTGAAAAGAGCTTAAAGGTGACTCCAGGTGGTTCCTTTTTTGTGTAACCTTTACGAGTCCGAAAAAGTGATAAAAGTCTACTCGGTTGTGTTCACATTGATTTACAAGCATGAGAATGAACAAAGATTGAGCTCGAGGTTTTTCTTGAAAACCCCAAAAAGTATCTGTACATGCGAAAAATGTAAAAATAAATCGAGAAACGTATCCGTGTTCCATCATTTTCACTCCTATATTTCTCATCTGCGAAAAATCAAACACTTGTAGTGTTGTTAGCACTTTAGGGTTTAGGTGAAATGCATAAAATAATGTAAAATATAAATGGAAAAGTGAAAAAGTTAATAAATATAGGTAAAAACTTATTTTTACCATTCCATTGTTATTTCACCCAAACCTTGTTCCAAAACCCCCATTTTACCTCAAACTTCCATTGTGGATTGAGGGAGGCATGATCAATCATTTGGCGAATGGTCTCTGCTGAGTAGGTAATCTTCTTGTCCTCTTCACTTTCCATGGATTAATTTTTGTTTTTATTGGTTAAAAGTATATTTTTGCGTTGAATTCATGAGGGTATTTACGCGTGAAGGTCATCACAGGTGCCTTATATCGGGCCCTGTAGCAATCCAGGGTCTCTGCAAGTGGACCTATGGGTGACCTGTAGAGATCTCATAGTGTGTGGATTCCTTCGCCTATGGTGTGCACAACTCAAAAACTTCTTAAGAGATGTTTAGCCAATAAAAACTCCAGGGAGGAAAAATAAAGATGCTAATCTCTCCTTGTGGTTCCAATGTAGGTTTTTGATGGTCGGAATGTTGGAGTGGAGGGAGAGAGAGCATGAGGATGAGGATTAATTTGTCGAGAATGACCCAGGAACAGTTAATGCCCTCCGGTAGTGTGGGCTGCTAAAGTTCTTCAAAATCCAGGGCATGAGGGCCCAATTGAGGTTGCTCGAATATTTAGTCCACATGTGGGATGTGGACCAGCAGGTATTCCATGTGGGGGGCCACATACTCAGCCTAGATATCGAGGATATCTATTTTTTGATGGGGCTTTATCATCATGGATCTCGTGTAACATTGACAGGTAGCACGGGTGGCAGACTGTCGATGAATGAGTATATTCGACAATATTGTGTACCAGAGGCTGAGAGACATAGCGGCAAGGTTGTTATTAGGGATGTTTGGGACTTGCCCCTATGGACCATCCTTTTCACCATCTCACACATGGCGGGGAGTGCATATCCTCATATGGCTCTTCAGAGCTACTTTCAGTATGTAGTGGAGTGCATGGAGCCTCATGTCTTTAATTGGTGTGACGGGGTTCTTAGGAGCATGAAGAAATAGTTGACCAAGTGTAGGAAAGGTGACCTAAAACAGTTCGGATACAGGTCAATTTCAGTGTCCTTCTTCTTGGACAGGGTTCCACACTTGCACCTACAAGTAGAGTGGGGCATATCGACCCCACAAGATCCAAGAGGTGGTGTGACCTCATGGCTTGGCATGTGACTGGTCCTATCGTCAAATATAATGTCGTGTTCTTCGATTGGTTGAGGCCCCAGATGCTTATGGTAGATGACTATGCATATGTCAGTTTGGACTTCTGAGGTGACCCTGACTTGGTTCTTCCCGAAGGCTCTCAATGGGGGAACTTAGGTAAGAAGCACATTTTGTTTTTATAATGTTTTTGTAATTTTAAATATGAAATATTTTTACGTTCTTAATCCGATGACTAATCAAAAAACTCTTTGAAAATTCAAATGTGGAACCTCACCGACCTCCAGGTTCATCCCCCATCCAAAGGCGAGGGGAGAGAGTCGAGGTAGTAGGATTAGATGTTGTTGACTACGAGGCTATAGAGAAAAACCTAGAGGGGTTGACAACAGATGTCCCAGATATCTCTATTGATGAGATCTCGAGACATTACCAGTGCCACACAGTGGGTGTACATGGTTCTATCAGTTGAATGATATGTAGAGTAGCACAAGCAGTTGTATGTTATCATGAGAAACATCCTTGATGCTATATTTGTATATGAAGCCATGTGCTTCACATTTTTGACATTTTGGTCTTCGGACAAAAAACAATTTTTGTAAAACTTTTATCATTATATATACATGAGGATTCTACCATCTTACTTGCTTTATATACAAAATGTGATTGAATTTATAAGTGTCTCAAATGTCTATCTAACACATAATTAGCTAATGCATTTGTTAATATATTTAGACATCCAGGAATGTGTTGATATTCAATGTAATCAAAATGACGTTCCAAGAGGCGAATTCATAAATAAACCCTTAACAAAGTAGAACTTCGGATAGCATAGACATTACTCAATTGTATTAATATTGACTGTGAATCAAGTCATACAACAAGATGACAGATTCCAAGTGAAACAACATCGATCAACAATTCGATTACTGCACTGTATTCCGCGATATTGTTAGTTGCACGACCGAGGAAAACACCGTGTAGACTGATTAATTTGTTCATAGGTGCATAGATTGCCCAAGTAGCAGATGCTAAGTTCTTATTACTATGACTAGTGCCATCGACAAAGCCAATGTAGGGTAGCAAAGACACCTACATATTGAAACCAAGCACAACGCAAGGTAAGCAGTTGGGGGTTGAAACCAAACAACGAAAAAGCACACAAAAGTATGATACAGTAAAAATACAAGCACTCATGCAAAAATTATTTAAGCATAGTACTTCTTCAAGTAAATCCCATTTCTGGGTTCACTCAAAAGAGTGCCATCATAATCCACTAACTCATAGGCTCCCTTCTCCAACACTCGTTTGACAATGTAAGGGCTTTGCCACATAGCCTCAAATTTTCCGGCCCCTAGTAAATCACGATCTTGCTCGTAGAGGAGAACTAGATCACCTTCAAAGAAAACACATGGCTTGACATGTTTGTCGTATTGGGATTTAACACATTTTTTCTGAGTTTCAATAACCATGGCGGCATTAGGATGGGTTTCATCTAATTGCATCATGTACAATAGACATTCCTCTTTAGTAGAGGTGTTTGGGAGAATTTCAACAGCTAGTTTCAAAGATGGTATCTCACATTCAATCGGCAAGACAAATTTGATACCATAACCTAACTGGAAAGGTGTGAATCCAATGGTAGACTTGATGGATGTCCAGTAGGCCCATAATGTTGAAAACAACATCGTGTGCTAACTTGTTTTATGAATTCCTATCATCCATCGAAGCATAGTAATAAGGAATTTGTTTATCGCTTCAACCTAGCCATTGCCTGTGGATAATAGGGGGTTGAGTTTTCATGCCAAAGACCCAACTTTTCAGTAAGCTCGAACATCATGAAATTTTGAAAATGACTATCATGATCAGTAATGATAGCTTGGGGGACACCAAACTGAGTAATGATATGATTGAATATGAAAATGTTGCAGTTTTCCCAGTGTTATTGAATATAGGCATCGCCTTGGCCCATTTAGTGAAATAATCCACAGCTACGATGATGTATCCATGCCCCCCGACCGAGTGAGGGTTACATGTCATGAAGTCAATGCCCCATTTTGTGAAGGGACCAACGAAAACTACATGGTGTAAAGGAGAAAGAGAAGATATTATTTTGTTGTTATAATTTTGGAAAGCATGGCATTTCTGGACAACCGTAATGCAATGTTGAAAAAGTGAGGGCCAGAAATACCCTGCTCGCAATATCTTTTGGGTAGTGGCATACCCAGACATATGACCGCCATATTCTTCGGAGTGACTGTCATTCAAATCTTTCTCATCCTCATCATAGGTGAGACATCATTAGAAAATAGAGTCAATACCACGGCAATAAAGAGTGTCACCGAGAATTATGTATTGATGGGCTTGATATCTTATATGACGATGGTCCATACTAGAAAGGTCAGGCCAGAAAGTTTGAGTCTAGAGATAGATGATAATATCTCTGTACCAAATGTCATCATAACTGATCAGAAAAAGGGATTCGTCAGGTAATGAATCCTCTTCCATATTTTTTGTCTCAGTAGAGGGAAGGTCACATATCAGTTCGGCGAAAACCAAAGATTTCTTAGACTTAGCGCATTCAAACTCTAAGCGAACTCCTGGAGAATCACTATCCATTTGGAGTACTTTCCCCCTAGAAATTGGCATGTAAGGATATGCTGCATAGGGTTGCAATCAGAAATAACAGTGGTTTTGCATAATAAGATATAATGACGAAAACATTGGACAACTTGAAAAGTTGCCAAGGGTAGTTTCTCCACATGTAGGTATTTGGATTCAACGGTTATGAGACTTCGACTCAAATAGTAAATTACATGTTCATCCTTCAAATCATTTTCTTGGAATAAAACCATTGCAATGGTAGAGTCAGAAGAAACTAAGTAGAGGAAAAAGTCTCGACTATAATCTGGTAGAAAAAGTAGTGGTGTACAGGTGAGAGCATGTTTCAAATCTTCAAAAGATTTTTTGGCAGTATCGTCCCATAAAAACTCGTAACCTTTCTTCAATAGTCGAGTAAATCCTTGTGTTAACTCGGCGTAATTTGGAATGAATCGACACAAAAAGTTTACCTTCCCTTGCAAATTTTGAAGTTGTCATAGTGTGGAAGGAGGACCTAGAGTAAGGATAGCCTCAACCTTCAAAGGGTCTACCCTAATTCCATGAAGTGAAACAATAAAACCCATAAGTCGTCTAGACTCCAAGAAAAAAACACATTTGTGTGGGTTCAAACGTATACGATAGTAACGACAGCGAAGGAAAATGGCTCGGAGATGGGCCAGGTGATCTTGGCGATGCATGGAATGCACCAGTAGATCATCAAGATATGGTTGTACGATGTTCTTGATATCATGAAAATAATAAGACATGGTGCGTTAAAAATTCGCACCAACGTTCTTCAAACCAAAAGGCAGCTTCCGGTAGGCAAAGGTACCCCAAGTGCAAATGAAAGTAGTCTTGTGTTGATCCGCAGGAAAATATTAATCCAATTATAGCTGAAGAAACTGTCCATTAAAGAGAAGATTTCCCTCTCGATGCAATCGTCGATGATATGGTCAACGAAGGGGGTTGGATAATTGTCCTTAGGAAAAGATTTATTGATATCCCTGTAATCTACACATACATGGATCGTGCCTTGTTTCTTATTTACCGAAACCAGATTGGATACCCAATCGATTAAAGCCACAGGATAGATAAATCCATCCTTAAGAAGTTTTTCAACTTCAAGATTGATAGCAATGGCTTTACGAGGGTGGATTGGGCGAAGTCTCTTTCGGATAGTTTTAGCATCCGGGTAGGTCTTAATTTTGTGCACAACGATATCAGGATCAATACCCGGCATCTCTTTGTAGCTCCAAGTGAAAACGTCACAGAATTCTTGAAAAATGGATTTATAAGTGACAACCTCATCAACAGAACATGAGGCTTGTGAACATTTTCAATGACTCTAGGTTTAATGGACATGTCAAGAGGAACGGTGGGTGAAATGTTACTCAGGTTCCCTTCATACAGCACATCATGTGTTGACTTGGGAACACAGTAAATGACAACAGCAGTCGACGAAGTCCAAATCCATTGGTAACTCTTTATGGTGTGCTACTCTAGGAAGAGAATGGAACAATGATGTCCATTGTCCCATGGGGTGTCTTCCATAGACATGACTGACATGATCATCTCATTGGTAGGAATTATCACGTGAAACATATCGGGAGATGAGTCACAGAGAGAGGGAGTAGAAGGGGTTGTCGATTGAATGGTATGATAAGCAGATTCAAATGGACTTAAGGGCATTTTGTCACCATAGCGAAGATAATCACCAGGGTCAGGTATTATCCACAGGTCATGAGACATGGGGGTTTCGCGAACAAAGGTGGAAATCATGTTGATTGAGGCGACAAAAGGAGGTGGAATATCGGTTGGTGGGATTGGGATTGTATCCATCAAAGTTGAATCTTTCAGAAGACCCACACTGACATTCTCGTACCCAGGAGGCATCTTCGAGATAAAGGGTACGTTTCCAGTACGAGAATCAGAATTAAAAAATGCTAGTTGGTCAACAGTGATGACATTTCCTTGGTGTGGGAAATGTAACACACGAAAAAGGGTAGACACAACTACACGCATGGAATCAATCCAGCTATGGCCAAGTAAGAGGTTATATTCAAGAGGCGCATCAAAGACTTCAACCTCGAAATTGACCAATTTGCCTTCCAACATAATAGACAACGAGGGAAGAACATTGTAGCATTTAAAACCAGAACCATTAAAGGCCTTAAGTGTATTGTGTGATTCGGTGAGGGGAGGAGAGCCAATGTATTTCCAACAAGTAATAGACATAACGCACGTCGAGGAGCCCTCGTCAATAATGGTTCTACAGATATTCTTGTTCTCTACAACAACTTGGATCTGAAACGCTAATTGAGGAGGTATCCTTGGAATGTGATCTTTCAGGTCAAAGATTATCAAATTCATATATGTGTGATAAATTCCACCAATGTCCTTTCACAGCATTTTCTATTGAGTGGGACAACTTTGAAGGACTTCGAGAGCTAACATCGCAGAGAGTGCTTGTGCAAGGTCTTCTACAATATTGTAGTTTTGAGAAGCACACACATGAAGATTGAATGCAGACTTCCAAACAACGCCCTTTGGAGGAGAGTGGAGAACTGTGTCGAGACCTAGTCATTCGAGATGAAGAGGATCGTTGGGAGGTGAAGTTGAGGGAGGCGGTTGAACCAACAAAGGTGGAAAATCATCAACTTTCTCCTTTGAAGGAGAGTAATCTTTGGCCTGAGTTGTGATAGCAAAATCGTTATTTTTATAATCACCAGTACACATAAGGACGTAGGAAGAGGTAGAAGGATAAGGTTGGTCATGAATGACCAATTGGGCCTGTTGTTGAGAAGGGAAAATTTGTGACAAAATGATAGGTGTGGGAGGCTTCCCAGTTCCTTGAAGGAACTTAGTGACCTCGACACGTCTTGGACAAGATTTCGTGTAGTGATCATCACCACAGATAAGGCAAGGATATCAAGGTTTACGTTTATCATTATCATCAGCAGGTTGCGTTTTGGATTTTTTGGATTGTGTATTATTATTTTTATCCTCCTTGTTCTTACCCTTTCCTTTTTTGGATTTATTTTTATCGGCAGGGGTAGACTGAACTAAATTAACCTCAGAAGTTTTGTTGATGGAAGGAGTAGGAGTCGAAGCATGTTGAACATTAGAATCATTAGATTTGGGGTTGGTGTGAGGGGCATGCATGGATTGAGCATCAGCATGGAAGGTGACGATCACACCATCAGCATCATGAGAAGTTGTCGGGGTTGTTGAGGTAGGGGTGGTAGAAGGGTGAGGAGCATCAGGGATCAAGTCATAAAGTGTGCCTGATTGCGAATAAACGAGATCTAGGTATTGAGCATGACTAATCACCTACTCTTCAGTGACAACCCCACCCATGGAAATATCACGAGCGATTTTAATAATGAATTATTTGGTGAACCACTCAGGCAATAACTGATCAGGAAGGTCAATTTTGATCAAACATCGTCTTCATCTCCACTCATGAATGTGATCAGAAATATGAGTGGCAGAAGATTGCTTAAAGGAACTCAAAATTTCGGTCCCTGTCTCGTAACGAACTGGCAATTGGTAATGTGTGAGAAAACCCATGGCTAGGGTATTAAAGTCGTTAAATAAGCCTTGTGGTAATTCTATGTACCAATTTTCTGTCGAACCCGTGAGAGTTCACTGGAAGAGTCGTAACCTAATGGAGTCATCCATCAATGAGTAGGACGAACACCAAAGGTGAAAAGTCATAACATGATTGTTTGGGTCTTCTCCTGGTCGACCATCAAACTTGGGAATTTTGGATGGTAATTTGGCCGCTATGACGAGCCAATGGGGAGAATGTGAGCTAGGATCATTGAATATCCTATAAAATTCGAGAAAATCCAAAGTGGCTAAAAAAGGCAATTGTCTATTCACTTGAGGATACTGGTGAATTTGGGGAGTAAGTCCCGTCAGTATACCAGTAGGACCGTAAGCAGTCTGCATGTAAGTATAAAGTCCTGACAAATTCAGTCATGGAGGATTTGGAGGCATGTATCCCATAGGTTTGGGTTGATTAGATATGTTCCCTTGAAAAGGGACACTAGAGTGAACGCTCAGACCCCAAGCGAGATTCAAAAAACCTAGATATGGTTGGCCAAAGTTAAAGGGTACAAAAGAATTAACTTGACGATGTTGCCCCCCAAATGATTGTAGATTTCCTTGGGAAAGAAGGTTCCAAAGTTGGGCTAGTGATCCCAGTGTGTTCTGTCCATACAGTGGGTTATAGGCTCCAACCTGAGGTTTTCCTCCACGTTGAGTTTATGCCCCAATTTGAGTTTGACCCCCAAATTGAGGTTTCCCCCCAGCTTGAGATTTACCTCCAACAGGGATCTGGTAACCAGAAGTGAACAAATGATTGGTGCCTCCAATTATATTGGATCCACTAGGGCTATATCCCCCAAGAAAAGGTGGATAAGACCCTCCAAAGAGGACCTAGGAAGGTGTAGGAACAAAACCAACAATAACATTGTACCCAGGAGGAACAAAAAGTCCAAAAACTCTAGATGGAACCTGGGTAGATATAGCAATGGAAGAATTTACAGCTCTATACCTAGGTGGAAATGATGGATTCGGTCTAGACGGAAGTGGTGTCCCAATTGGGGCCTGGGAGACAACCACACTCCCTGTAGGAATTATGGTATCTTGTGGGACCATAGTAGCATGGGCCATCTGGAGTAGGAATCAAGTGAGAACCAATCTAAATTTGGTCTAAAACTGTGGTGACGTTACTGGTAGTGCCAGTAAAATGGTCTAGGGGGACCGTATAGATGATAGACATCTCAGGCACTTGTGATTTCGTAGGTCGATCAAGACTCACTCCTAGGTTCCCATATAGATCATGTATTGTCAAGGGGATGGAACCAAAACTAGAATCTCCAATAGTGTGAGTCGGGGTACTAAATGATTCACTTTGAAAAAGTGGATCCTCTACTCTAGATCCTGCATTAGGTCTGGTGGGTACTCTAGTATTATCGAAAACAACAATTTCTCCAGCCGAGTTCATGCGAAGTATATGTGCATTCGGTCTAAGGGGAGGGAGTCTGAATGCCTCTAAAGGGTCCGAAATAATTCGAAATCCTTCTAAAGAGTGTGTGCTTCTAACTTCAGAAGCTACCTCATTGTTGACTACTTCCTCCAGAGAGCCTTTTGGTGAGTTAGGAGGTAAGAGTTGGTAACTTTCCATATCTTCCAGTTGTAGCCCTTGTATCCTATGTGAATGACGAAGGCTGATGTTTCTCAAACTAAGTAAAGAACGAAAAAAGAAATCTATGGCTGCTAAGAGAAAACAACAACAGTCACTAATAAAATCTAGGAATCAAGCCAAGCAAACAAAACCCTCTTATTTCTAAGTCACTAGTTGGTGATGAAATCCAATGTCAAGAAATCAAGACAAGAAGGGGCTGGGATAAGCGGGTGTAAAAGTTACGTTGATGACCTGCTTAATGGACTTACACCCTGGTGCAAGCTCCCAGACATAATCGTGGGTATACCCTCCAAGGAGCCCGAGTGAGTTTGGACAACATCGATTCCAGGTACCGTGAAGACTTGCCCCTCCATATTCACCTCATGTAAAGACCCTAAAGAGATAGGCTACTAAGGTTACCAACTACAACAGTGATGCCTTGGGAAATAGTTGATAGTCTGATCCACACGCAAAGGCAGGGTATCTATCCCAAAATCAACTTGAAAGGATTCCACTCATCATTATGGGTATATATTCAAGCGACCCCCATAATATGTGCAATATCTACACCAATACCAACAAAGAAGGGTGAGTAACTCTGTCAGTCTTAATGCGACCTCAGGTTTGACCCTTGTGTAATAAGGGCTTCCCAGGACAAAATGTAGCAATTGGATTTGAACTCTCCCTATTGCAAGATACTATTGTGTGTTTTGATGCTTTGGAGAGTGTGCCTTACAGCCTATTCCAAAGCGCTATCCTAGCTAATGTTGGTGGAAAATATCCCTAGAAAATAAAAGTTACTAATTAAATTTTAGATTTGCGTTGTATTTTAGAGGTTGTTGCTTACTCAAAAAGGAGATCGAAGTGAAACTGTTGATGTATTGACCTTGACCCAATAAAATGAAAAAAGAGATGAATGTGCAATTTTCAATTCAATCAACTCTAGTTACAGTAGGGAGAAGGTATTTTTCGTTCAAAGTACAACAAGCTACTAAATGTAATTTCTTTTTCTTGAATGAACACAATTTCAAACAATCATAAGCTATCAAATTTCCCAAATTGCTCTCTTTAAAAAAAAAATTGAATGCAAAAATTTTCTTATGAGCGATTACCAAAAAGAATAGATGAATTTAATTCTTCCTTTCCAAAACCAAATCAGAGATAAAACGAAGAAAGGAAAAAGTAATCAAATAAAATAGATACACTCAACAAAATACCCAAATCAAACTTTCAATGAAGATAAAAATGAAGATGGCAAGAAAGTGTTTCTCCAAATGCAAACAAAAATATCTTTCAAATCAAATAAGCAATCCAGAATATGTAGAATGATCCAAAACTTTAATTAAATCAAAAGGATTTTTATCAATCAAGAACTCAGATCTATATCCAGAGATTATATCCGTGTTGACAAAAATCAAGAAGCAAAAAACTTGTGAAATGACAAAGAAAGACTTTCAATCCTTGAAAACCAATCAACGAAAAGTCTTAAACTCAAAAAAAAAAAAAAAATGAGATATTGGCATCAAAAGTTCATCCCAGATGATCAAAGAAAAATTGGGTGATAGAAGAAAAAAAGGCCCAATCCAAAAAATCCTACAGGAAACGTCGCAGCTCAGCAGTAAGGTACAGTGCGGAGAAAAGAGGTTGTTGTAGGCTAGCTATTAGACAGAATGTGGTGATTCGCACTAAATTAAACATGCAGGATGCAACGATCAAGGAACATCTATATATGGGATATAGTGCGGCGATCTTTGTAACTAATGAAAAATTGGACAAAGGACAAAGAATCTAAATGAACTTTCAGACCCAGGGAGTCCAGATGGATCACCCACAGACTCAGAGACTGGATTAAAACAAAATGAGGTAGGCTAAACGCAAATGGACAACAAAAAACCAAAAACAAGTCGTATCCCCAATATGGTAGCCAATTTTTTTATTGGATTTATCAGTAAATGCGGACATAAACTGATCTCCCTAGATCCACCTAGATCTAGAACAAAACAAGACAAGACATGATGCTTTCCCTAAGCTCTAATCATTGAATTTACTATCCAACAAGAGATGAGTGACATACCATTTAAATATCGCTTCCTTGTATCTTTGTTGTCCTCGCTCCACTCTGGTGCTCTTTTGATATTGGATATGCAAGGGAACACAAACTAACCAAAGTGAAAGCAACAATAGTATACTCAATGAAAACTTATGCATGTGATCAAGGAATCATGCAATAAAATGAGAATGATTTAATGGGAAAGAAACATTCCACTATATTATATTAAGTAAAAGTGTAAGATACAACCAAACAACCTTGATGTTGCAAGGTCCCCTTTTAGTGGCCCTTTTCTCCAACACACACACTTTCTCCAAACTTGCATGAAGAAGATTCTCAATAACTTGATGAACTAAAATGAAGCCCTCAAGCATCAATTGAAGTAGAATTATTCGAACAATTCTTAGCCTATTCAACCTTCATTAACCTTATCCTTTGCCATGAGAAATCCCTCTTTATATAGGGGAAAGAGACATGGCTGAAGAGATTAGGATGATCCCACCAAATCAGAGAAGAGAGTAGGATCCCAACCATACGAATGCCACCTCACCTTATAGAATATTCCCTTATAGAACTTGCATGAACCTCGACCTTTTCTTATTCTTTCAGCATTGTTGCACCCTAGCAATAGAACAGCCTACGTCAACATCGCAAACTAGTTTCAAGGCAGAGGGAAGCGATTAGGCATCATCGCACCCTACGTATAGTGCAGCCTATGGTGATATTATTTAATAGGGTTTTTTAGAAGAGAAATCCAGTCACTTTTCTCATGAAGGAAGCCTCTTTTGGGAACATGAACACATGTTGTAAAAGGATCACTGGGGTGACCAAAATAATGTGTAACAATAACCTCCTTCGAAATAGACTATAAAGGATGCTAGGGACCATACGAAGAAAACCCAGATGCTCCTTTTCCAAGAAGCCCCCTCCTTTCTCCAAATCAAGCCAAAATCCTCAAGGTGGTGTGACCCCATAGCTGGAAACCCCCTAGGTTATGCACTAGCTTGCTTCTTCCACTATATCAAACCCCTGCAACAATGTAGAATGGTGTGGGAGCATTATTTCACTTCCGATACCAATCTTGGATCAAGGAAGGTGGAATCTTTCAACACCGAGTTGATCTCTAGCGTTTTAGACTCAAAACCCTCAAAATTACTTGTGTTCAAGAGCTCCAATGAAAAATAAGATAATAATCCAGAATGCCTTATAAGTGTTTGTTTCCCTTTATTTTATAGCTCCAGTCTATCCATTTGTTTATTTAGTTAACCCCTAGGTTTAACTCTTAACTTTAACTCCCTTTTATTTTCTTTCGTTGAGTTACCCTTTTTCACACAAAGTCAACTCAGTAATAGAATTTTATGTTTAGGAAGTGTCTTCTGGTTGACTTTGTCCCCAAGATGCCCGAGACTATAGTCTAGTGGGGATAGATAAACTAATGAGTCTCTCTGGAACTCTTCATCAAGAGGTGGGGGGCATTATAGTTTCCCCTAGAAATTGCTTGCCCACAAGCAATTCTAGACCTATCTCCTAGATCAATTGTTCCCCTTCCCAAGTGGCATCCTCCATGGGTAGGTTCTTCCACTTAACCAGATATTCTCTGATTCTTCATTTCCTTAATTTTTTCTCCCTGACTTCAAGTATCTCCTTTGGTATCAGTACCAACTATCCTTCTTCATCCATAGGTGGCAATTCTTAGATAGGAGTGATATGCTTGTCGATGGACCTCTTCAAACAAGAAACATGGAAGAAATTGTGTATTTTTCTACCCTGTGGTAGATCCAACTCATATGTCACGGACCCTATCCTCCTATTGACTCAGTATGGACCGAAAAAATGAGGTTGGAGCTTCTTTGCGCCACTTCTCTTAATGGATGCATGCCTGTACGGTTGAAGCCTCAAATAAACCAAATCACCAACCTCAAATGTGTGCTCAACCCTGTGCTTGTCTTCCTATACCTTCTCTTTATTTTGTGCCCTTTTTAGGTGGTCCTTTAGTTCCCTAAGTTGTCATGACTCTGTTGAACCCAATCCTGAACCATTGGAGCCCTGTTGTCACCAAAGGAAATCTCTGCAAATGAAAGGGGTCCATAGTTGTATAAGGCCCTAAATGGTGGCATACCAATGGACATATCATGGGTGGTGTTTTAGTAGTATTCCCCCAAGTGAAGCCATTTAACCCATGCCTTATGTTTCCCTGCCACATAATTCCTGAGGTAGCCTTCAACCCATTTGTTGACTATCTCTGTCTGGCCATCCGTCTGAGGGTGATAACTGGTACTAAGTGTTAGGGCCGTACCTACTAACCTGAAGAGATTCTGCCAAAATGTGCTCATAAACCTATTGTCCCTATCACTCACAATGGTTTTGGGCAAACCATGCAATATGAAAACTTCCCAGAAGAACAAGTCTGCAACTTGTGTTGCACTGTAATCTGTGGCAATGGAAAAAAAGTGTGCAAACTTAGTCAACATGTCCACTACCATGAAAACGTAGTCTTTTTCCTGAGCCTTGGGAAACCCTATGATGAAATCCATAGATATGCTTTCCCATTTGTGCTCTGGAATGGGAAGTGGTTGTAGTAATCATGTTGGGTGAGTGTGTTTATCTTTGTTGGCCTGGCAAGTGTTGCACACCTTGATGTGGCTCATCACATCTTCTTTCAAACCCTTCCAATCAAACCTCATCCAAACATGTCTGTATGTCTTGATGAACCCTTGATGCCTACTACTAGTGAATCATGGCATGCTTGTAGCACCTTAGCCTTAAAGGTTGATTCAGGAACCAAGAAAATTTGACCCTTGTAGTATATGATATCATCTGTGATCCTGAAGTTGTCATCTTGTACATGTCCATCCATCACTTCGCATGAAATATTTTTTTTTGAATATTCCACCAAGAGGTGGGCCTTCCAATCCACTAAGATATCGTCCATGGCATAAACTGATAGTCTTCTGGATAAGGCACCTGCTACCTCATTATTCTGTTGTTTGACAATTTCTATTTCAAATTCATAAGCCTGTATTTTGCTCACCCACTTATGGTGCCTCTCATTCAATTCCTTCTGATCTAGGAAGTACTTGAGGATGTTGTGATCTGTGCTCACAACAAATTTTTCCCCAACCAAATATTGCCTGAACTTAGCCAATGCATGCATGATCATTGATGGCTAGCATTTATTTGTCATAGATGGTGTAGAGGAGCTCATGACCTCTCAATTTTCATATTTCATAGACAATAGGATGCATGTTATACATAAGTACTTCTCCAATTCCTTCCCTTCAGGCATCACACTTTACTGTGAAGGGTTCTGTGAAATATGGTAGGGCCAATACTGGACATATACTTATCACTTTCTTTAGTTTTTCAAAGGTTGATTGTGCTTCTAGGATCCACTTGAATGCCCCCTTCTTGGTTAAATCAGTCAGAGGTGGGAAAAGTTGAGAGAAACCTTTGACAAACCTCCTGTAATAGCAATAGATGCCCCAAAACCCCTTCAACTCTGTGAGTATCCTATGTGTGGGCCAATCAAGTATAGATTGTATTTTTTCTTGGTGTACCTGTACCCCCTTCACTGTACCAATGATGTGTCCTAGATAAAGGACCTATGTCGTTCCAAATTCACATTTGGATTCCTTAGCATATAAGGATTGTTCTTCCATGAAAACGAAAAATCTACTCCACATGATGAAGGTGATCCTCCCAAGTTTTTCTATAGATCAATAAATCATCAAATAAGACCAATAGGAACTTCCTTAGTTGCTTGTTGAATAAATGATTCATGCAATACTAGAAGGTGGCTGGCACATTAGTCATCCCAAAAGGCATGAACAAAAATGCATAGTGTCCATAGTGACACCAAAAAGCAGTCTCGGAGATGTCTTTCTCCCTCATTTTGATCTGATGATAGTTTGGGCACAAGTCAATCTTTGTGAAGTACACCGCCCCATGGATCTCATCCTATATCTCATCAATCCTTGGGATGGGGTATCTATTTTTATTTTCTTCTTATTTAGAGCCCTATGGTCAATACACATGTGTATTGTACCATATTTATTTTTCACCAATACCACTGAAGATGCAAAGGGACTGGAAATTGGCCTGATGTGGCCCATTTCTAACAACTCTTTAATGGCCTTTTAAATTTCATCTTTATCTTTCTTGGGGTGGCTATAGGGAGTGATGATGACAAGTTTCGCACCCTCTTTCAACTCTATGATGTTCTCAAACCCCCTATCCGGTGGTGCCCCTGGTGGTATAGGCTCAAAGACCTTGCTATGCATGTCAATGATTTTATGGATCTCTTGTGAGTAGTGATTTTCCCATTTCTTATCTACCCTTATTGATATTCTACACTCCATTGCATAAAAAATGTCTTCCCTCCTGAAGATGGCCTCCATGTGTTTTGTTGTCACTACTCCTAGTGGGTTGCCTGTCATACCCCTGAGAACCACCTTTTTCCCATTTTCTTCTGTGAAGGACATTTCCATGGCTTTGTAATCTGTGGTGATAGGCCCCAATGTACTAAGCCACTGTACTCCAAAGATGATGTTGGTGTCTGGAAGGTCTGTAACATATAAATCATGTGCCAAATCATGCCTACCCAATATAAGCTTCATTCCCGGAATGTATCTGTCACAAGGCATGGTGCGCCCCCCTGCTACTTCTATAAGAAATCCCTCAAACTCAACTGTCGTTATATTTCTTCTTTGCACTAGGGTTGAGTCAATGAAGTTGTGTGAGGCACCTCCATTAATGGGAAATGATACCTTATGCAATTTTAGCACCCCTCTCATCTTGAAAGTGTTGAATTTAGGTACCCCGCTTATGGATCCAAGTGTCATCTTCTCATCTGTTGTGAGGTCGTAACTTTCATCTTCCTCTTATGCATGTCCTGGAGATTCTTCCTCTATGTTCTGTAGATGGAAAAAATATTCATCCTCCTCATCATCTGAGATCAATTCAATGTAGTGGGATTTTCCCTTACCCATGCATTTGTGCATTGGATCCCATGGTTCTTTGCAGGTGAAGCACAATTTCTTCCTCCTTAATTCCGTCCTAGTGGGATAATCCATCCTACCCCTTCCTCGGTCAAACCCCCTTGGGTCTCCCCCTCCTTGGTTCATAGGAGGTCTTTGGTCTCTACCCCCTTATTTTAGAGGAGGTCTAGCAGTGAATATCATCTTTGATATATATCCTAAGTCTTTGGTCTTCCAAATGGCATCATGTAAGTTGGTAGGATTAAAATCCTTGACCCAACCTCTCAAGGGCTCCATCAACCCTTCTGTGAAGAGCATCATAAGTCTCGATTGAGACACATCATGTACCATCACTTCTATTCTCTGGAACTCTTCTATGTAAACCTTCGGTGATCCTGTCTGTCTGAGTTGTGTGAGCTCCCTAAAAGGTAGCCCTGGGTCCCCCTGGTCAAACCTATCAATGAGCCTCTGTGTGGACTCTGTATAGGATGTGATCTGGTTGTAACATAATGTGGTCAACCCATGGTACCACAAGTCATGAGAATTTCCCTCCAAGTACATGGTGGAAAATTTTATGGCATCCATCTCCCTCATGGGGTTAAGTTGTAGGTAGGTATCCATTTTCTTCACCCATGCTTGTGAAGTCACCTTAAAAGATCCATCAAAATAAGGAATCTCCATCTTGCCTACCCTGCGCTCCAATTCATAGTTGGGCCTTTAATATTGTTTAGGCTTACTCTGAAACTTGATTCCACAATACTGGTCCAACGTGACTTGCCTCTGGAATCCTGCACTCAAGGCATAATATTCCTTGGCATACTGCTCAAAGTTGTCTTCAATTTCATCCTCATAGTTGCGTTGTGGCTAGTTATCCAGGAATGTAGGTAGATAAGGTCTAGGGGTCGCCCTACTGTGTGTTTCTCCCTGAGGATATCCACCTCCATAACTATGTACCTTAGTGTGATAATGAGGGCTATACTCATGTTGATGTCTAGTTCCCCTGTGAGATCCAGTAGCTTCCCTGTTTGCATAAACCTCTGGTCCCTTCCCTGCATGGGTCATCTGTAATAGGAGTTGTGCAAGATTTTCCTGGATGGCATTCACTCTTTCCAGGGTCTTTGTCATTTAAAGTTTTCCCCTACACATGACTTCCTAGTTTTCCCATAGATGATGAACAAGGGTGTTTTGTGTCTGATTTATGGAGTGTTGTAAGTCCTTGGTGAACCCTGCTAGAATTTGTGGCTCATTGTCCTCACCTTAACCCTCCATCTTTGCCTATGTTTCACCTGTCTTCTTCCTGCGTTTTCCCATGTAAATACCACTGAACTTATGCATGCACTAATCCCCACAAGCTGGGAGGATCAATGCGCTGATACCAATATAATGTTCTGAAGCCAATTTTTTTGCTTGGAACACTAACTGCTTACTATTTGTTATGTTTTTCTTATGTGTTTGCAAGTTTACTCATGCATTAGGGTCTACTTTAAGCAATGGAATAGTGGATATGAAACATATAATCATAAACAAGACAAGATACACAAATAACATCGGTATAAGACCAATAATGTCATATCTAACCTTTATTTAGATAGTAGGAAGATCCTTTGAACAAGATATCTGCAGATCTGGAAGAAAACCCCAATAATATCAAAGATGGGTTGCCAGGCGATACAATAATAAGAAATACAAAGATAATAGCCTCCCAACATATGTCTGAAAAGAATATCCAAGCCTCCAAAGGCTCACAACATGCAATATAAGACTGAAGATAAGAGAATCGAGTCAATATACTGCAGAACCCCTCCAACTAGCTAAGTTGCGCACTGCTCTGGTTGTTGATGAACCCTCAAGTTTCGAGCCTCCTCTTTCTGAGATCCAAGTGCCTCCAAACTTTCTTGGAATGTAGAACGAGCTATTGAATTCCTCCTAGCCAATTTTCAAGATGAATGGAGAAGTTTCTCTCCTCCAACTGAGCAAACCCTCTACTGGTTTGCACCCTCCTGGTTTGACTAAATCAACAATATTTTATTCTCCCCTCTAGGAGCCTTCAACTGCCACCAAAATATCCAGAATGGTATATCGGGCCAATGCGAACAAGCTGATGAAATCTCATGACATTCTATGAAGATCTGGGCTAGTAAACAATGAAAACCACTTCTTGCAATGTGCCCCTCTCTTCTTCAAATTATTCCAAGCTCCAAGAAATAAACTGTTAGGATAACCTTTTCTGGAATAGACTAGAAATGATGCTATGGACCATATGAAGAAAACCCAAATGCTCCTTTTCCAAGAAGCCCCATCCTTTCTCCAGATCGATCCAAACTCCTCAAGGTGGTGGGCCCCTCTAGCTGAAAACCCCCTAGGTTGCGCACTAGCTTTCTTCTTCCACTATATCAAACCCATGCAACATTGTAGAATGGTGTGGGAGGATTATTTCACCTCCGAGACCAAGCCTGGATCAAGGAAGGTGAAATATTTCACCACCAAGTTGATCTCTAGGGTTTTAGACTCAAAACCCTCAAAATTGCTTGTGCTCAAGAGCTCCAATGAAAAATAAAATAATAATCCAGAATGCCTTAGAAGTGTGCCCTGCCCTTTCTTTTATAGCTCCAGTCTATTCATTTGTTGAGTTAGTTAACCCCTAGGGTTAACTCTTAACTTTAACTCCCTTTTCTTTTCTTTTGTTGAGTTACCCCTTTTCACACAAAGTCAACTCAGTAATAGAATGTTATGTTTAGGAAGTGTCTTCTGGTT
>JZKD02S2080036.1:112269-130615 GCA_000966675.3 Picea glauca | reverse complement strand
CTGGTACATCAACCCTGAATAGAAAGATGCATCCTATTGAGGTGACAGTGATAGGATAACCTATGTTACGCCAATTTTCCTTTCCATTAACCTTTCCTTTGATCAAAGTACAAATTGTGTGATAACAAAAAGGACTCGGGGTCATAACTTTCCTAATTGGAGAGTGTCACTCTCTCCTATTTCTTTGGACATAAGACTACCAAATCAGATTGTCCTAAGGTTTTGATCAGTCTCTATTCTTCAATTGTCGAAACATATGCTAATGAATATGGATCTTTATGCATTATTGTTGAGTAACCTTGGTCATATTTGACAAACATGTGTTGGTTTAGGTGTCATTGATAAACCAAATCTTGATCCCATAGATGTGAATTGTCAAAAATCACACTATACACATCCAATATTGGAATAAAATCAAACCCTACTTCATTAATGTAGTCTACTAATATTACCTTTCACTTGTGTTGGATGTGAAGTCTTTATTTTGACTAAGCTAACCTAAGGAATAGGATTTAGGATGTGTCATTGTAGGTAAATTATGCTTCTTCACTACCTCTTTTGAAATAATATATCATTGGTTGGCTACTTCAAACATTGCAATCAAAATTCCTTGATCTGGATCCTTATGGAATAAATCTCCTCATAGTTTGTGCAAATACCCTCAAATAAATTCCCTCCATTGATCAGATACTTATATCTCATTTTCTCTTTGATATATCATGGTTAACTTCTAGTGCTTCTCTAGATACAGTGTCCAACATTCATCCTAGAATGCCTCAAGTGCTTGAATTAGTCATAGAAAAGAATATTGTACTTCTTCGATGTGCTTTGTTCTTCTTTTGGTGACTTGGATTTGAAGCACAATCTCTCTCACTAACTTCTTTAGTGTGCCATATTTTGCAATGATCTTATTTCCTTAGTTGGAATTAGCATCACTAACATTATTAGGCTTCCTTTTAGTATTTTTGTCTTCCTCTAACTTAGCCTTCTAACATGCATCCTCGAGAGTGAAAATATTGAATATATCAAGCTCCTTCTAAATTGGTATTATTAGTTTTCCAATTAACTTGGTCACCATCATTGCTTCCTTATTTATCACTCTAACCTGAATTGTATAGTAGTTGAACTCTTGGATGTGGAAATATGTTGTTTGATTGACTTTTGTTGTAGAATTTACCACTATTATTGTTCCTTCCAATAGTCGAGGAGATAAAAGTTATCTTAATTGATAGATATTTTGAATTTGTCCCAAGTCATGGCTTTTGTGGCATCAATGGTCACTTTGCTTGCACATATATTCTCCTGCCACATAAAAAAATTTGTAGTACAAAGTAACTTCATGGAGGCAAATTTGTATTCATTTGTGAATTATCATATTTCATAGAATGAATCCAACTCCCTTGATGAATCATCAAGTTGCAAGGAGTCCCTTTAACAATTGTATGGTGAAATATCCAACTTGGTTTCCACTTTGAGATAGGAACCTTGATTTGACAACAAATACTTTCTAGTTTTACTTAATATTGAGTTGGAATTACTTCATGACGATGTCTGGGAGATAATATCTTATAATGTGGCGATATAAAGGATGCCAAGTGCCACAAAAAATTGGTGATGCTCATCAATTGTTCATCCACATACTCAACTTGTGTTAATACTAACAACTTTGGATTTGAGTAGTTCAATGTAACTATGTAATTCATCTTCCATTCACTTATTTCTATGAGAGTGAGTCATTATTATAAAATATGTTGGATCTCAACATCTACATGTGAAACAATGTTTTGGTACCAACCTCATCCAAACTTGTGCTCAATAGAATTAACACACAACAACAACAATAATTGCAACTAGTACAAATGGAATACATGATAATTAGTTTATGGTGACAAAGAGAATGAAGCTAATCAAACAGATGAGGTTCTTCTGACTTCCACTATCAAAAATAAAATGTTGTAGGGTCCCCTTCACCCATATCTGTGAATGAAAAAGGCGCTCCCCCTCTTCAGGATATGTTGGTTATTCTGGTTGAATTGTTGCAGTCACGACAATAGCAGTGGGATCTGCATCGATGATCTGTATTCTATCAATATTTTCTTAATCAAGCTTAGGCTCCTTGTCTTTGATATACTCCATCAATGAGTGTTTTGAGTGACATTCATTGGTGTTTTTCAAGGGGATTTTTTGGAAATCGTGCCATTTTTCAGTGTCCTTAATCTTCCCATGACCCTTTTTTTCCTGTGGCTTGGACTAGTTTTAGGGAGGTTGTTTGTTATGTCCATATTCATCATACTTTAGTCGTTGCATATTTGTAGACCCAAACTCCAGTTTGTTCCAGTGCTTGAACTTATGCTCGATTTTAATAGCATATCGATAAGTAGAACCGAGTGATGAGATGTCCAAAAAATCCATTTCAGTTTGGATATATCTATGTAGAGGCCCGCAGTATTTTAGAACCAAATGTCGTTCGGAGTCCTTGATACCCATCTTGGTGCGCAAGGTATGGAAGGTATTCGTGAACTCTGGAAGTGCTTGGTCCCTTTCTTGATGCAGTGTGGTCCATATCATATAATGGTCCTCATAGTTTCCAACAGGGTAATATTGTTCCTTCACTGCATCCACAAAAAACTGCCAAGTGGGCTCAGCCCCATATATTCCAGACTCCTCTATGGAACTTTGCTCCAAGTAAGTTTCCCACCAATGTTTGACATGGGGGAGATACTTAAGGAGAGTGAGGATGATCTTTTATCTGTCGAAAAAATTATGAACAGAGAAATAACCTTCTAACAGATTTAACCATTTGTCTAGGGCATCCACATCTATCTAACCTTCAAATATAGGAATTTCAAAATTTACCTATACCTTGAAAGGCGAGGTACTTCCAAAGTGGTTTCTTGATGAAGATGTGCCTGATGCTATCAGCAGGCATTGAAGGATGTGGGAAAAATTCTCCATCATTTCGTCCCTCTATCACGTGAGAGCTTCCTCAAGCAACATATTGATAGAATCGTTTGCTCTGTCATATTTCTTTTTTTCTTCCATTGAGGGTTTCTTGGGTGCGCGAGAGAGATTTTCTTCAAGACAGACAAGCTCGAGACCCAACTTGATATACTCGGACTTCATCAAGGACATGAACTGAAAAATGATCAAGAGCATCCTGCTCTGATACCACTGATCTAGATTGTTTTTTAGAATTAAATGAAAGCAAAGATACTACAATGAAATACACATAAATATTTCCAAAAACAGAGAAATACAGTAATACATGATTTCTATTAATGAAATAAATGTACAGAGATTGTAAAAATACATAATGAAAGACACGGTAGAATGGTGGTAGTTTATCTCTGAGAAGTGATGTGACAACTACTCGCATATGCAAGAAGATGATTGTTACAATGAGGCTCAAAAGTCCTTTTTTAACATAAGTAAAATCCAAAACCCTAACACCGGAAGATGAAAATCCAAAAGGTTTGTGGGCCCCAATGGGGGTAGTTGATACGTCAACTTCCCGGGGGCGTAACTTTTTCATAGGATCTCTGTTTGGGGTGCTCAATACACCGTTGGAAAGGTCTAACCGAGAAGAACAACTTTTTCTTGGCCCAGATCAATGCCTTTAGTAGTCACCTGGACCCCAAATCCCCCAAAAACGTCATTTAGGGCCTCAAAACGGCCCCGAAAGTTTGGAACCCGAAAAACTGCCAAGATGGAAAATTGTTTTTCGAGCCCATGGAATAGGTGGGTGGCCACCGATATCCACCTAGATCAATCCTCTATCCTTAGGAAGAAATGGTCTCCATTGTGTTGAGTTCTTGGGGGAGATAGGGAAGCATTTGTTGAATCTGAATCTTAGTGAGATGTTTTCCTTGTTGGAGACGTCGCATTGCTTAGTTTGTGGAAGGTTGTCACGAACCTATTGCTAGCGGGGTTTAATTTGTTCAACTGGTCAGGCTACCTAAGATGACTGTGTCCAGAAGGAATTTTTTTTCTTTGTTGCAATCTTATCGACCTGCTTCTATTGGATAGAAGGTGCTTGGGTTGAGGTTGTAGTGGTTGCAGTATCCTTATGTTCATCTTTTGAACAGATTGTGAAGAAGATGAATTTTGTAGTATGAGATACTACCTTGTGGCATTGTTTAGGTGGGACAGTAGTTGGAAATACCTCTCGTATCCTGTAGAGATGACCCCCCCCAAAAAAAAAAATCCCAAGTGGGCTCAACCCCATATATTCCAGACTCCTCTGTGGAACTTTTCTCCCAGTAAGTTTCCCATGAATGTTTGACATGGGGGAGAGCCTTAAGGAGTGCGAAGATGATCTTTTGTTTGTCAAAAAAATTATGAACAGAGAAATAACCTTCTAAAAACTTTAACCATTTTTCTAGGGCATTCACATCTATCTCACCTTCAAATATAAGAATATCAAAATTGACCTATACCTTGAAAGGAGAGGTGCCTCCAAAGTGGTCACTTGATGAAGATGTCCTTGATGATATCGACAAGCGTTGAAGGATGTGGGAAAAATTATCCATCATTTCGTCCCTCTGTCGCGTGAGAGGTTTCTCAAGCAATAGATTCATAGAATTGTTTCCTCTGTCATTTTTATTTTCTTCCACCATTGAGGGTTTCTTGGGCGTGCAAGAGAGATTGTCTTCAAGAGAGACAAGCTTGAGAACCAACTTGCTATACTTGGACCTCGTTGGGGACATGCACTGAAAAACGATCAAGAGTAGTCTGCTCTGATACCACTGATCCAGATTATTTTTTAGAACGAAATGAAAGCAGAGATGCCACAATAAAATACATATAAATATTTCCAGAAATAGAGAAATACAGTAATACATAATTTCTATTAATGAAATAAATGTACAAAGGCTGTAAAAATACAGAGTGAAAGACTCGCTAGAATGGTGGTATCTTATCTCTGAGAAGATATGTGATGGATAATCGCATTCACAAGAATATGATTGTTATAATGAGGCTCAAAAGGCCTTTTTTAACATAATGAAAATCCAAAACCCTAACCCCAGAAGATGAAAAGTTAAAAGGTTTGTGGACCTCGATGGGCGTAGTTGATACGTCAACTTTCCAGGGGGTGACTTTTGCATAGGATCTCTATTTGGGGCTCTCGATACACCATTGGAAAGGTCTAACTAAGAATAATGACTTTTGACTGGCCTAGGTCAGTGCCCTTTGCAGTCACTTGGGCCCCAAATCCCAAAAAAACGTCGTTTAGGGCCTTAAGACGGCCCCGAAAGTTTAGAACTCGAAAAACTGCCAAGATGGAAAACTGTTTTTCAGGCCCGTGGAATAGCTGGGTGGCCACCGATATCCACCTAGATCAATCCTCCCTCCTTAGCAAGCAATGGTCTCCATTGCATTGAGTTCCCGAGGGACAGAGGGAAGCATTGTTTTGAATTTGAATCTTGGTGAGTTGCTTTCCTTACTGGAGACATCTTGTTCCTCGGTTTTTGGAAGGTTGTCATGAACCTGTTGTTGGTGGGGTTGAATATTTTCAACCAGTCAAGCTACCTGAGATGACTTTGTGCAGAAGGAATTTTTTTGCTTTGCTACAATCTTATCGACTTGCTTTTGTTGGATAGAAGGTGCTTGGGTCTAGGTTGTAGTGGTTGCAGTATCCTTTTGTTCACATTTTGAGCAGATTGTGAAGAAGATGAATTTTGTACTATGAGATATTACCTTGCGACATTGTTTAGGTGGGACAGTAGTTAGAACTACCTCTGGTATCCTGTAGATATGAGCCTCCAAATTAATAATGACACTACGGGGTCGAGACTCATATATAGCATGGTTTTTCCAAATATATGGTTGGACCAAGAGAACATCACAGACATCCAGTGGGGAAACATCTCATAATACCTCATCCTTGAAAGGTTGGATGTCGTATGACAATCGACACTTTTGGCTAACATGAAGATCTTGTGCCTGGCGAAGCCACCCGATATTGTTTGATGACCTCTGCTAAGATGAGGTTCTTCTAGCTTCTGCTATCAACAATAAAATGCAACGGGGTCCCCTTCACCCACATCTGTAAATGAAAAATGTGCTCCCCCTCTTTAGGATCTATTGGTTCTTCTGGTTGAATTCTTGCAGTCGTGACAATAGCAGTGGGATCTGTGTCAATGATCTGTCTTCTATCAGTGTTTTCTTAATCATATTTTAAATCAGGGTTTAGCTCCTTGTCTTTGATCTCGGCCACCAATGAGTGTTTTGAACGACATTCACCGATGTTGTGCCAAGGGATATTGTAGAAATCGCACCATTTTCCGGTGTCCTTCATCTTCTCGTGACCCTTATTTTCCTATTGCTTGGACTGGTTTTCGGGAGGTTGTTTGTTAGGGACATCTTTTTCATACTTTGGTTGTTGCAGATTTGCAGACCCAAACTCCTGTTTGTTTCGGTGCTTAAACTTCTGCTCAATTTTAAGAGCATATAGATAAGAAAAACTGAGTGATGAGATTTCCAAAAAATCCATTTTAGTTTGGATGTATCTGTGTAGATCCCCGCGGTATTTTAGAACCAAATGTCATTTGAATTCCTTGATACACAGCTCGGTGCACAAGATATGGAAGTTATTGGTGAACTCTGGAACTGTTTGTCCCCTTTCTTGCCGCAGTGTGGTCCATCTCATCTATTGGTCCTCATATTTTTCAACAGGGTAATATTATTCCTTTACTGGATCCACATAAAATTACCAAGAGGGATCAGCCCCATATATTCCAGAATCCTCTCTGGAACTTTGTTCCCAGTAAGTTTCCCACCAATGTTTGACATGGGGGAGAGCCTTAAGGAGTGCGAAGATTATATTTTCTCTATCAAAAAAATTGTGAACAAAGAAATAACTTTCTAACATATTTAACCATTTGTCTAGGGCATCTGCATCTATCTGACCTTCAAATATAGGAATATCAAAATTTACCTCTACCTTGAAAGGCGAGGTGCCTCCAAAGTGGTCACTTGATGAAGATGCGCCTGATGCTATCGGCAGGAGTTGAAGGATGTGGGAAAAAATCTCCATCATTTTGTCCCTCTGTCGTGTGAGAGCTTTCTCAAGCAACAAATTGATAGAATCATCTGCTCTGTCATTTTTATTTTCTTCCACCATCAAGGGTTTCTTAGGCGTGCGAGAGCGATTGTCTTCAAGAGAGACAAGCTCGAGACCCAACTTTCTATACTCAGAACTTGTCGAGGACATGCACTGAAAAACAATGAAGAGAAGCCTCCTCTGATACCACTGATACAGATTATTTTTAAGAACAAAATGAAAGTAGAGATACTACAATGAAATACACATAAATGTTTCCAGAAACAAAGAAATACAATAATACATGATTTCTATGAATGAAATAAATGTACAAAGACTGTAAAAATACAGAGTGAAAGACTCGCTAGAATGGTGGCAGCTTATCTCTGAGAAGAGATGTGACGACTACTCGCATTTGCAAGAATATGATTGTTACAATGAGGCTCAAAAGGTTATTTTTAACATAAGTAAAATCCAAAACCCTAACCCTAGAAGACGAAAATACAAAAGGTTTGTGGGCCCCGATGGGGGTAGTTGATATGTCAACTTCCTGGGGGAGTAACTTTTGCGTAGGATCTTCGTTTGTATCCCTCGATACATCGTTGGAAAGGTATAATCGAGAAGAATGACTTTCGACTAGCCTAGATCAGTGCTATTATCATTCACCTAGGCCCCAAATCCCCAAAAACCGTCGTTTTAGGGCCTCAAAACAACCCCGAAAGTTTGGAATCTGAAAAACTGCCAAGATGGAAAACTGTTTTTTGAGCTCGTGGAATAGGTGGGTGGCCACCAATACCCACTTGGATAATTTACCCCTCCTTAGGAAGCAATGGTCTCCATTATATTGAGTTCCCAGGGGAGAGAGGGAAGCATTTGTTGAATCTGAATCTTGATGAGTTGCTTGCCTTGCTGGAGACTATGCGCTACTTGGTTTGTGGAAGGCTGTCACGAACCTGTTGTTGACGAGGTTGAATCTATTCAACCAGTCGGGCTACCTTTGATGACTGTGTGCGAAAGGAATTTTTTTGTGTTTTTGCGATATTATCGACCTGCTTCTGTTGGATAGAAGGTGCTTGGGTCAAGGTTGTAGTGGTTGCAGTATCCTTTTGTTCATATTTTGAATAGATTGTGAAGAAGTTGAATTTTGTAGTCTGAGATACTAACTTGTGGCATTGTTTAGGTGGGAAAGTAGTTGGAACTACCTCTGGTATCCTGTAGAGATGACCCCCTAGAATAATAATGACACTATGGGGTCGAGACTCATAGATAGCATGGCGCTTCCACATATATGGTTGGCCCAAGAGAACATGACAGACATCCAATGGGGTAACATCACATAATACAACATCCTTGAAAGGTTGGATGTGGTCTGACAATCGACAGTGCTGGTTGACACAAAGATCTCGTCCCTAGCGAAGCCACCCGATGTTGTATGGTTGCGGGTGTGGTGTTGTCGACAATCCCAACTATTTGACAACCTCTGCTGAGATGAGGTTCTTCTGGCTTCCACTATCAACAATAAAATGCAGTGGTGTCCCTTTCACCCACATATGTGAATGAAAAAGGCGCTCCCCCTCTTCAAGATATTTTGGTTCTTCTCGTGGAATTTTTGCAGTCGCGACAATAGGAGTGGGATCTGCATCGATGATCTGTCTTCTATCAGTCTTTTCTGAATCAGATTTTGAATCAAGGTTCGACTTCTTGCCTTTGATCTCGGCAACCAATGAGTGTTTTGAGCAACATTCATCGGTGTTGTGCCAATGGATTTTGTGGAAATCACACCATTTTTCGATGACCTTCTTCATCTTCCCGTGACCCTTCTTTTCATGTAGTTTGGACAGGTTTTCGGGAGGTTGTTTGTTAGGGCCATCTTTATCATACTTTGGTTGTTGCGAATTTGTAGACCCAAACTCCTGTTTTTTCCATTGCTTAAACTTCTGCTCAATTTTAACAACATATCGATAAGCCAAACCAAATGATGAGATGTCCAGAAAATCCATTTCAATTTGGATATATCTATGTAGAGCCTCACGGTATTTTAGAACCAAATTTCATTCGAACTCCTTGATACCCAGCTTGGTGCGCAAGGTATGGAAGGTATTGGTGAACTCCAAAACTACTTGGCCCCTTTCTTGTTGCGGTGTGGTCCAGCTCATATATTGGTCCTCATAGTTTCCAACAGGGTAATATTGTTCCTTTACTGCATCCACAAAAATTTCCCAAGTGGGATCGGCCCCATATATTCCAAAATCCTCTGTGGAACTTTGTTCCCACTAAGTTTCCCACCAATGTTTGACTTGGTGGAGAGCCTTAAGGAGCGTGAAGATGATCTTTTCTCTATCAGAAAATTTGTGAACAGAGAAATAACCTTCTAACATATTTAACCATTTGTCTAGGGAATCTACATCTATCTAACCTTCAAATATAGGAATATTAAAATTGATATGTACCTTGAAAGACGAGGTGCCTCCAAAGTGGTCGCTTGATGAAGATGTGCTTGATGCTATTGGCAGACGTTGAATAACGTGGGAAAAATTCTCCATCATTTCGTCCCTTTGTTTCGTGAGAGATTGCTCAAGCAACAAATTGATAGAATTGTCTGCTCTGTTGTTTTTCTTTTCTTTCACCATTGAGGGTTTCTTGGGCGTGCGAGAGAGATTGTCTTCAAGAGAGACAAGCTCAAGACTGAGCTTGCTATACTTAGACCTCGTTGGGGACATGCACTAAAAAATGATCAAGAGAAGCCTTCTCTGATACCACTAATCCGGATTATTTTTTAGAACGAAATGAAAGTAGAGATACTACAATGAAATACACATAAATATTTCCATAAACAAAGAAATACAGTAATACATGATTTCTATTAATGAAATAAATGTATAGAAACTGTAAAAATACAGAGTGAAAGACTCGCTAGAATGGTGGCATCTTATCTCTGAGAAGATATGTGATGGCTACTTGCATTCACAAGAAGACGATTGTTACAATGAGGCTCAAAATGCATTTTTTAACATAAGTAAAATCCAAAACCCTAACCCCGGAAGATGAAAATACAAAAGGTTTGTGGGCCCCAATGGGGGTAGTTGATACGTCAACTTTCTCGGGGCATATATTTTGCATAGGATGTTTGTTTTGGGCACTCGATACGTTGTTGGAAAGGTCTAACTGAGAAGAAAGACTTTCAACTGGTCTAGGTCAACTTGATTCCAAATCCCCAAAAAATGTCGTTTAGGGCCTCAAAACGACCCCGGAAGTTTGGAACCCAAAACATTGCCCAAATGGAAAATTATTTTTCGAGCCTGTGGAATAGGTGGGTGGCCACTGATATCCACCTAGATCAATCCTCCTTCCTTAGGAAGAAATGGTATCCATTGCATTGAGTTCCCGGGGAAGAGAGGGAAGCATTTGATGACTCTGAATCTTGGTGAGTTGCTTGCATTATTGGAGACGTCGCGTTGATCGATTTGTGGAAGGTTGTCATGAACCTGTTGTTGGCATGGTTGAATCTGTTCAACCTGTTGGGCTACCTGAGATGACTGTGTGCAAAAGGAATATTTTTGCTTTGCTTCAATCTTATCAACCTGCTTCTATTGGATAAAAGGTGCTTGGTTCGAGGCTGTAGTGGTTGCAGTATCCTTCTATTCACCTTTTGAACAGATTGTGAAGAAGTTAAATTTTGTGGTATGATATACTACCTTGTGGCATTGTTTAGGTGGGACAGTAGTTGGAACTACCTCTAGTATCATGTAGAGATGACCCCCCAGAGTAACAATGACACTACAGGGTTGAGACTCATAGATAGCATGGTGCTTCTACATATATGGTTGGTCCAAGAGAACATCACAGGCATCTAGTGGGGCAACATCACATAATACCTCATCCTTGAAACGTTGGATTTCGTATGATAATCGACACTGCTGGTTGGCTGACACGAAGATCGCATCCCTGACAAAGACACATGATGTTGTATGGTTGTGGTTGTGGTTTTGTCAACAATGCCAACTGTTTGATGACCTATGTTGAGATGAATTTCTTTGGGCTTCTGCTATCAATTATAAAATGCAGCGGGGTCCCCTTCACCCACATCTGTGAATGAAAAAGGCGCTCCCCCTCTTCAGGATCTGTTGGTTCTTCTGGTTGAATTGTTGTGGTCACGACAATAGCAGTGGGATCTTCGTCGATGATCTATCTTCTATTAGTATTTTCTTAATCAGATTTTGAATCAGGGTTCAGCTCCTTGTTATTGATCTCAGCCACCGATGAGTGTTTTGAGAGACATTCATCAGTGTTTTGCCGGGGGATTTTGTGGAAATCACACCATTTTTTAGTGTCCTTCTTCATCTTCCTGTGACCCTTATTTTCTTGTGGCTTGGACTGGTTTTCAAGAGGTTGTTTGTTATGTCCATATTTATCATACTTTGGTTGTTGCGGATTTGCAGACACGAACTCTTGTTTGTTCTGGTGCTTAAATTTCTATTTGATTTTAACAGCATGTCAATAAGCACAAATGAGTGATGAGATGTCCATAAAATCCATTTCAGTTTGGATGTATCTGTGTAGAGCCCTGCGGTATTTTAGAACCAAATGTCGTTCGGAGTCCTTGATACCCAGCTTGTTGCACAATGTATGGAAGGTATTGGTGAACTTCAGAACTGCTTGGCCCCTTTCTTGCCACACTGTGGTCTATCTCATATATTGGTCCTCATAGTTTCCAATAGGGTAATATTGTTCCTTTACTACATCCAAAAAAAAACCCCAAGTGGGCTCGGCCCCATATATTCCAGACTCGTCAGTGGAACTTTGCTCCAAGTAAGTTTCCCACCAATGTTTGACATGGGGGATATCCTTAAGGAGCGTGAAGATGATCTTTTCTCTGTCGAAAAAATTGTGAACAGATAAATAACCTTCTAACAGATTTAACTATCTTTTAGGGCATCTGAATCTATATGACCTTCAAATATAGGAATATCAAAATTGACATGTACCTTGAAAGCCGAGGTGCCTCCAAAGTGGCTTCTTGATGAAGATGTGGTTGATGCTATCGACAGGCGTTGAAGGATGTGGGAAAAATTCTCCATCATTTCATCCCTCTATCGCGTGAGAGATTGCTCAAGCAACAGATTGATAGAATCGTCTGCTCTAACATTTTTATTTTCTTCCGCCATTGAGGGTTTCTTGGGTGTGTGAGAGAGTTTGTCTTCAAGAGAGACAAGCTCAAGACCCAACTTGCTATACTTGAACCTCGTTGGGGACATGCATTGAAAAACGATCAAGAGTAGCCTGCATTGGTACCATTGATCCGGATTATTTTTTAGAGCGAAATGAAATCAGAGATACTACAATGAAATACACATAAATATTGCCAGAAACAGAGAAATACAGTAATACATGATTTCTATTAATAAAATAAATGTACAAAGACTCTAAAAATACAGAGTGAAAGACTTGCTAGAAAGGTGGCATCTTATCTCTGAGAAGAGATGTGATGGCTATTTGCATTGCAAGAAGATGATCGTTACAATGAGGCTCAAAATCCCTTTTTTAACATAAGAAAAATCCAAAACCCTAACCTCGAAAGATGAAAAGCCAAAGGATTGTGGGCCTCGATGGGGGTAGTTTATACGTCAACTTCTCGGGGGCATAAATTTGGCATAGGATCTTCGTTTGGGGCGCTCGATACACCGTTGGAAAGGTCTAACTGAGAATAACGCCTTACGATTGGCCCAAGGCAGTGCATTTGGCAATAACTTGGGCCCCAAATCCCCAAAAACCATCATTTAGGGCCTCAAAACGGCTCGAAAAGTTTGGAACCCGAAAAACTGCCAAGATGGAAAAAAAAAATTTGAGCCCATGGAATAGGTGGGTGGCTATCAATATCCATCTGGATCAATCCTCCCTCCTTAAAAGCAATGGTCTCCATTGCATTGAGTTCCTGAGGGAGAGAGAGAAGTGTTTGTTGAATCTTAATCTTAGTGAGCTGCTTGCCTTGCTGGAGACGTCATACTACTCGGTTTGTGGAAGGTTGTCATGAACCTGTTGCTGGCAAGGTTGAATGTAGTCAAACATTTGGGCTACCTTAGATGACTATGCAAACAATTTTTTTTTCTTTGCTGCAATCTTATCGACATGCTTCTATTGGATAGAAGGTGTTTGGGTTGAGGTTGTAGTGGTTGCAGTATCCTTATGATCACATTTTGAATAGATTGTGAAGAAGCTGAATTTTGTAGTATGAGATACTAACTTGCGGCATTGTCTGGTATCCTGTAGAGATGACCCCCAGAGTAACAATGACACTATGGGTTCGAGACTCATAGATAGCATGGCACTTCCACATATATTGTTGGCCCAAGAGAACATCACAAACATACAGTGGGGCTACATCAGATAATACCTCATCCTTGAAAGGTTGGATGTCATATTACAATCGGTACTGCTAGCTGACATGAATATCTCGTCCTTGGAGAAGCCACCCAATGTTGTATGGTTGCGTGTGTGGTGTTGTTGACAATCCCAACTGTTTGACGACCTCTGTTGAGATGAGATTCTTTTGGCTTCTGCTATCAACAATAAAATGTAGCAAGGTCTGCTTCACCCACATTTGTGAATGAAAAAGGCACTCCCCCTCTTCAAGATCTGTTGGTTCTTCGGGTTGAATTATTGCAGTAGCGACAATAGTAGTGGAATCTACGTCGACGATCTGTCTTCTATCAGTATTTTCTGAATCAGGTTTCGGCTCCTTGTCTTTGATCTCGACCACCAATGAGTATTTTGAGTGACATTCATCAATGTTTTGCCAAGGGATTTTTCGAAAATCGCACCATTTTATGGTGTCCTTCTTCATCTTCCCGTGACCCTTCTTTTCCTCTAGCTTGGACTAGTTTTTGGGAGGTTGTTTGTTAGGGACATCTTTATCATACTTTATTTTTTGCGGATTTGTAGACCTTAACTCCTGTTTGTTTTGGTTCTTAAACTTCTGCTCAATTTTAATAGCATATCGATAAGCAGAACCGAGTGATGAGATGTCCAGAAAATCCATTTCAGTTTGGATGTATCTGTGTAGAGCCCCGCGGTATTTTAGAACCAAATGTCTTTCGGAATCCTTGATACCTAGCTTGGTGCGCAAGGTATGAAAGGCATCGGTGAACTCTGGAACTGCTTGGCCTCTTTCTTGTCACAGTGTGTTCCATCTCATATATTGGTCCTCATAGTTGCCAACAGGGTAATATTGTTCCTTTACTACATCCACAAAAAAATCCCAAGTGGGCTCGGCCCCATATATTCCATACTCCTCTCTGGAACTTGATCCCAGTAAGTTTCCCACCAATTTTTGACATGGGGGAGACATGAAGATCTTGATACATGTACAAAAATCAGCACTGTTGACTGACATGAAGATCCCGTCCCTAGTGAAGCCACCGGATGTTGTATGGTTGCGGGTGTGGTGTTTTCGACAATCCCAATTGTTTGACAACCTCTGTTGAGATGAGGTTCTTTTGGATTCCTCTATCAACAATAAAATGCAATGGGGTCCCCTTCACCCACATCTGTGAATGAAAAAGGCTCTCCCCCTCTTCAAGATCTATTGGTTCTTCTAGTTGAATTGTTGCGGTCGCGACCATAGCAGTGGGATCTACGTCAATGATCTATTTTCTATCAGTATTTTCTGAATCATATTCTAAATCAGGGTTTGGCTCCTTGTCTTTCATCTAAGCCACCAATGAGTGTTTTGAGTGACATTCATTGGTGTTGTGCCAGGGTCTTTTGTGGAAATCACACCATTTTATGATGTCCTTCTTCATCTTCCGGTGACCCTTATTTTCCTCTAGCTTGGACTAGTTTTCAGGAGGTTGTTTGTTACGGCCATATTTATCATACTTCGGTTGTTGCGGATTTTCATGCTTGAACTCCAATTTTTTCGATGCTTAAACTTCTGCTCGATTTTAACAACATATCGATAAGCAGAACCGAGTGATGAGATGTCGAAAAATCCATTTCAATTTGGATGTATCTATGTAGAGCCCTGCGGTATTTTAGAACCAAATGGAGTTCAAAGTCCTTGATACCCATCTTGGTGTGCAAGGTATGGAAGGTATTGGTGAACTCCAGAACTGCTTGGCCTCTTTCTTGCTGCAGTGTGGTCCATCTCATATATAGGTCCTCACAGTTGCCAACAGGTTAATATTGTTCCTTTACTGCATCCACAAAAAAATCCCAAGTGGGCTCAACCCCATATATTCCAGACTCCTATGTGGAAATTTGTTGTCAGTAAGTTTACCACCAATGTTTGACATGGGGGAGAGCCTTAAGGAGCGCGAAGATGATCTTTTCTCTGTCGAAAAAATTGTGAACAGAGAAATAACCTTCTAACAGATTTAACCATTTGTCTAGGGTATCCGCATCTATTTGACCTTCAAATATAGGAATATCAAAATTGACTTGTACCTTGAAAGGTGAGGTGCCTCCAAAGTGGCCGCTTTATGAAGATGTGCCTGATGCTATCGGTAGGCATTGAAGGATGTGGGAAAAATTCTCCATCATTCTGTCCCTCTATCGCGTGAGAGCTTCTTCAAGCAACAGATTGATAAAATAATTTGCTCTATCGTTTTCATTTTCTTTCTACATTGAGGGTTTCTTGGGCATGTGAGAGCAATTTTCTTCAAGAGAGACAAGCTTGAGACCTAACTTTCTATACTCGGATCTCGTCAAGGACATGCACTGAAAAATGATCAAGAGCAACCTGCTCCGATACCACTGATCCATATTATTTTTGAGAAAATGAAATGAAAGCAGAGATACTACAATGAAGTACACATAAATATTGCTAGAAACAGATAAATACAGTAATACATGATTTCTATTAAAAATGTACAGAGACTGTAAAAATACAAAGTGAAAGACTCACTAGAATGGTGGAAGTTTATCTCTGACAAGAGATGTGACGGCTACTTGCATTCAAAAGAAGATGATTGTTACAATGAGGCTCAAAAGAACTTTTTTAACATAATTAAAATCCAAAACCCTAGCCCCGAAAGATGAAAATCCAAAAGGTTTGTGGGCCCCAATGAAGGTAGTTGATACATCAACTTCCCGGGGGCGTGAATTTTGCATAGGATCTCTTTTTGGGGCGCTCAATACACCGTTGGAAAGGTCTGAATGAGAATAATGACTTTCGATTGGCCTATTTCAACAATTTTAATAAACACCTAGGCCCCAAATCCCCAAAAAACATTGTTGAGGGCCTCAAAATGGCCCAGGAAGTTTGGAACCCAAAAAATTGCCCAGATGGAAAATTTTATTTCGAGCCCGTGGAATAGGTGGGTGGCCATTGATATCCACATGGATCAATCCTCCCTCATTATAAGGAAATGGTCTCCATTATGTTGGGTTCTCGAGGGAGAGAGGAAAGTGTTTGTTGAGTCCAAATCTTGGTGAGTTGTTTGCCTTGATGGTGACGTCGCGCTGCTCTGTTTGTGGAAGGTTGTCACAAACCTGTTGCTAGCGGGGTTAAATCTGTTCAACCAGTCGGGCTACCTGAGATGACTGTGTGCAGAAGGAATTATTTTTCTTTGTTGCAATATTATCGACCTGCTTTTGTTGGATAAAAGGTGTTGTTAATATTATGGTAGTTGCAGGAGGTATTTACCTCCACATGTAAACCTGACGAGAATAGAAGACTCTGGAAAGCAAAAGAAAACCCTAATGAGTTGGCTAATAACCCTAGAAGTCTTGTCGTCTCAAGAAGATAATTTATATTAGGTTATTAGCCTACAAGAGAAGAAGTCGGCCATAAATAATAATAATATACTGAACAGACATGTACCCAGAAGGAGAAGTCGGCCCCAGCAAATCTGGCAAAGCCACTATAAATACAGGGCGCCAGTTCTCATTTGAGACATCTCAGAATTGCAGAGAAACAACTGGTGCACACGTGTGGAGGAGACTTACAGGTGCAGCTACTGCAGCAACGAGTTTTCAATGTTGGCTTGGACTATCTCTTGGCTAGGGTTTGGACTATCTGATCAGCTATTGTTGGTGCGCTATCCTTGGAGGAAGATTCACTACACCTTGTTTGGCTATCTAGCCTAGGGTTTGCTTCCGAAGTAATTCTCAGTCAAGGTTAAGGTGCTCGGAGGGTGGCTTTGGCCTATGGTTGGGTGACGAGGGTATTGTCAATGGTAAAATGAGCACACAATATTCTATATTCTAACAGGTTATGGGCCTACACCTCCTTCATTCAGTCTAAACACTGGAAGGAAACATAGTCACTAGGATATTGAGCTCGCTGAGGAACTATCGCTAGGGTTACTAGTAGAAGCAATTTCCAAAACACTCCCGCTAGGGTTACTAGCAGGAGTAGTTGCAGAAACTCTAAACCTCTTGTTGAGGCATCTTAAGTGAATGGATTGACCTAATCTCCAAATAGATCAGTGCGCTCTAGCCTAGCGCATTCCCTGATACTCTCAGCAAGACAAGACTTGAAGATTGAGTTTGTGGTCAAATCTAGGGTTTGACCAAGTCAAAACAACCATGACTTATTCTATGAATTCAAAGAAAAAGTTATATGGAGCCTCTAACTTCAGAGTGTGGAAGACAAGGATTGACCTCATCCTTTCCAAGAATAAAGTACTGGATATCGTGAAAGGAAACATCGTGAAACTAGAGTTTGAAGAAGGAAAAAAGAAGGAACTGTAGAACGTTGCAGCTATGGAGAAGTTCAAAGATGTTGGCATCAATGCCATGAGTATCATAGTGGATTCTATAAAATACCACTTGATACCCTACATCTCCCATCTTGACTCATCAAAGAATATGTACGAAGCCCTAACAAATCTCTTCTCAATCAGAAACATTGGACAAGTTATGAGTCTGAAGAATGAGCTCTGTGACATGAAGATGAATAATGACGACAGCATAACATCATATTTTGTGAGGATCTCTCAGTTAAGAGTTCAACTACAAGCTATTGGAGAGACCATTTCGAAAAAGGAATTGGTGAACATAGTACTCAATGGTCTTCCAAAGACGTGGGATGAATTTGTCGCAAGCATGAACACAAGGAAGGAGTATCCGACATTTGAATAACTTTGGACTTGTTGTGCTCAAGAAGAATCAAGGATCAATGCAAAAGAGAAACCCCAAAAGAAGTATGACGATCAATCCTTCACAACAAGATTCAAGAACTTCAGGATCAAAAGGAAGTTTGGTTCAAGGAGGAAGTCAAATCAAGAGAAAGACATTTCAGAAGTACAATGCTTCAACTGTCGAAAGTATGGTCACTACAAGAATCATTGTCCCGAGCTAAAG
>JZKD02S2080036.1:77981-99335 GCA_000966675.3 Picea glauca | reverse complement strand
AACTCTTATACTATTGTTCATTTCTCATTGAATATAATTGAATGGTTTAATTATAAGTTGAAAAAGGTTTTAAATTGTACTTGATACTAATTCAGCCCCCTCTTAGTATCAACAGTTCTACTATTGCAACCACTTGGTCCAATTGCGAGCCCTATCCCTCAATTTCTTCGAACACCTTGCAGGCTTCGTCCGGCACAGGTTGCAGCTTCTTCAGGATTTCCATTACCTTCCCCTAGAGGGCAGTGATTTGTTGTTGTATTATGCATTACTCATGGGATATTTTCATTCTTTCAACTTTTATAGCTAATTATTTTTCTTTTTGTTCCTCCTGTGTTTTTACTTTGTTCTGTTGCTTCAATTTATCATCTCATTCTTCTATTAGTTGGTCTATTTTTCTAGCTATGAAATCCCTTATTTCTTTATTTTTCTTTTCTGTAGCTTCTTCCTCTGCTTTCCTTCTGATTTGATCCTTCTCAATACAGGGCTTACCAAATAAAAGTGGGAAAGGGTCGTTGTCCCCAATAAACTTAATGACTTCAAATTCTTCTTCAGTCAATGTTCCATGAACAATAATAGGTACATTAGTAACTCTTCCGCATAGGGTTATCATATTTCCTTTAAACAAGCCTATCCTTCCCAATGAAGGTATTACAGTAGGCTTTCCCAAAATTTTCCAAGTTCCTTCTATCATGATAGTCACTTGTTTTTCCTTATCCAAGACACAGTCTATATCAAAGTCTTCTATTATTGTACTTATGCATTGTTTTACTTTCAGAATCTCTGGTAAGCTGAAATCTTTGTGAACATCCAACATTTCTTTCAAGTGTACTAATGTAGTATGAACTTCCTCTGGCCTTTTTTCTCTATGACTTTCTAACATGCTCTTATTCTCTTGACTTTCTTCATAGTTTTATTTTCTCATGTTCATCCTTTCAACTTTAGCAATCATCCTTGCACAATCCTCAAACTCATGACCAACAATCTTACAACAAATACAAATAGGACCTATGCCAGGGAATTCCTTAGCAAGATGTCTCGGTCTTGTGCAGTTATAACACAATGTCAATCCTCTTTTTCTTTTAAATGTTCCCCAACTTCTTCTATACTACGCACTAGGATTGTAGTGTTGGATCTGTAATCTGCAAAAAAATAATTTGGATTCATGCATCCACTTATTAGTCCAAAAATTCTTTCTATGCATAGGAATAACATATATTTCTTCGTTTCCATTAAATTTACCCAAATCAACTCTTGCTTTCAACTGCGCCCTAGCCTTCATACTAGGACATAATCTATTAAACATACTTAAGTTCATACTTTCAAAACAAAAATTTCCACGTATATTTCTCTTACCAAAGCACAAAGATTTACCTCTTTTAGGATCTTACCTCATTTCTTCAGATCATATTTCTTTCTTAGCACAAAGTTTCTCAAGTCAAGTAGAGTATTGCGCACTTCAACAACAAATATACGCACAGAGCTTGTCTTTTCTTTACTTCATTTCCTAGCAATCATAGTTTCAAGTCTCAACAATGGAACCATCTATGGGGCAGACCCAGGGTTCAATGCTTAACAACGCACCAAAAAAACCCCAACTATCGGCCCTTTCATAAACACCTACGAAGCAGGTGAGGTCTCACCCGAGGTAGGAATATGGGGGGTTACAAGACGCAGGTGTCTGTAACCAGGCTGGGACACAGATCTATGATAATAAAACTTCACACAATCATCTATTAACACTTAGGATTAACATTCATTAGTTCATTCACATCGTAGAACATACCCCAATATAGATATAGCGTAGTAAAAAAAAATATTATGTACCTTAAACACTTAGCACTTAGCATTCTAAATCATATCTAGCATTCATCAACACAAGTAATAGCACTCAAGCAATAACAAATCTATCTATCATACATAATGATCAAAGCACTGAGCAGATTCATAGCATAAACAACATAGCACAAAGAAAACCAAAGACACAAGATATATTTGGTTCACCCCAGTGTGAGGCTACGTCCACCAACCGCTTCGCCTTCTTTATTATGTGCTCAAATTTTACATTCATTCACCCCTATGCACTAAGCCACAGAGTCAAACTTCGCACCAGACAATAGATCTGTGCACTAAGCACCAGATCCTCCTTCCAAAACTATGTCAAGGCACAGAGCCAACTTTATATCAAGCACAAAGCCTTAACACACATACATTCCCTTGTAAAAAACCAATCAAACTACTGGCACATAGCCATTTCCAACTATTATTCTACAATACATTCTTACTTACTTTTAGTTTTACAATCCCTTACAATAAGGCCTAGTCATGGGTAAACCCCGTGGCCCGACATCCCATAACCCATTACAAAAACCCTAAAGAACCCCTTACTGGGTCCACATAGCCCACAAAATCAGTGAGGTCCACGATCTCAACTCTGCCTGGGCGCTCCTTCCTCGAACAATGTGTCGAAGTTCAAAAGTGGTCCAAACCTGACCAAGGTTTCCTCAAAACTTGGTTGAGGGCCAACACATGGTGACATGATCAAATATAACAACTATAAATATATGCCAATCATAACATAAAATTAAAGCTTCGAATAACAAAACATCCCATAAAATACATCATCCACCTGTCATTATGTCAAAACAAAACCAAGTCTACATCACCAACCATATAAGAGCTTGTAAGAAGCATCGAAAGAACAACATAAAATGTGTGATATGACTATCTTCGAGCCTCGAGTCTACAAGGGGGTCCCACCTACTAGTATTATATCTTATTAGCATAGTTTAAATAATAGGCTTTAGAAACACTTTGCGGGAAAAATTCCTCGTTGTGATTTTTATCGTCGACAAACAGGCGACTCCACGAGGAAATATGTTTCTAACATATTAAGAACTCAAAATATATGGTTTTGTAGGCCAAAAACAATAGATCAAGAAGATATAACCAGAATGATTATGCAACAGGGGGAGGTGAGAGGATTTAATCTAAAAATGACCGAGAATTTGGGAATAACTCATGGAAAATGTTAAGTATGAGGGCATTTATCCTTGTATGCATAATCATTCAACCGAAATTTTCTCTTGAATTCAAGGAGAAAAATTGTATGGACTTGCTCTTTCAAATCTAAAATGGATGAATAAATGGAAAGCAGAAGCGGGGGGTAACCAATTTTCTCATACGACAGTAGTGAAAGTAGATAACAAATTCAATGATGCCTTCAGGGGAACATCATAACAGTCGTGTAAGCTTGATCGTTATTGAATAAAAATACCTTGCAAGAGTGTCACTGTGGAAGAACTGATCCAACATCTTATTCTTGACCAAAAATTGAAACTAAAAAGAACAAAAGCAAGAAATGTCATAACAGAATGAAACTGCAAAATTTAAAACAACAGAAAATAAAATGACAGAAATGCAAACAGCAGGAGGAAAAACACCAAAAATGAAAACATAACTAAACTACTAATATACAGAACAATCCAAACAATGTTAAACTCTTCAATTTGGTTCCACGTAGTGTTTTAAGTGATAACTATTAGTGTTGTAGGAAAACAATCGCTCTTGTAAATCTTTTAGAATGTAAGAGTTTGTACCCAGGACAAAATCGATCTTGAAAGGACCCAGCCATAATTTTTGAAACTTTGAGTGTCTTTCCCTATCAGCATGAGCTGAATCCAACAATAGTACTTTCTCATTGACTTTAAATTTGAAATTCTTGACACTCTTGTTGAAATACTTCTTAACAGTCTGTTGTCTCCTTTTTATATTATCCAAGGCAAACATCCTTTGCTCCTCTAAAGCTAGGAGTGCATTCATCCTTTGCGAAACATCAGAAGAATTTAATTCTTCGATCTGTAGCATTAAACTTAAGGAGGAAAGTTCCATATCAGTATGAAAAATGGTTTCTTGACCATAAACAAGATGGAAAGGAGTGCAACCAGTGCTCACCTTGGTAGTAGTTCGATCTGCCCAAAGGGTGTAAGTGAGAAGAGTGTTCCATTGACGAGCCTTATCTTCGATGAGCCTTTTGACAATTCTCACCAAATTCTTGTTGGTAGACTCGGCCTACCCATTTCCTTGGGGATAATAAGATGATGGTGTGAAGTGTTTAACCCCCAACTTAGCTAAAAATTGGGTTAGCTTAGAAGAAATAAAAGCGGGACCATTGTCTGTACTAATTTCCAATGGAAGACCAAATCTGGAAAATATGTTATTTTCAAGGAAAGAAATCACCTGATCATATGTCGAATGTTTAAGAGGCACAACTTCAGCCCATTTTGTAAAATAGTCTGTGGTTGTCAAAATAAAGACTTGTCCTACTGAAGATGGAGGATTAATAGGACCAATAAAATCCAATACCCACTTTGAAAAAGGAAAGTCCAAGAGGAGAGGTTGTAACGGCATGGATGAAAGGCATTCTTTCCCAGAAAATTTTTGGCACTTGTCACAAGATCTCAAAAAAACATAAGAGTCATGAAAGATTGAAAGCCAATAGTATCCTTTTCTAATAATCTTAAAAGCAGTGGTTTTAGCAAAAAAATGACCTCCTACATGAATGATAGAATTTTAAGAACATGAGTTTCTTACAACAGTTTTTGTGCTTCCTCATTGTTTACACAACGAAGCAACATACCATCATCATATCTTCAAAACAAGAGGTCTCCTATAATGACGTATCTAGCAGATTCAAGACACATCCTTCTCCTTTGTTGAGTGTCTAAGTTGTATGGACATCTTTGGTTTTGTAAATAGTAAATAAAATTTGTATACCAAGGATGTTCAGACACGGGAAGGATCTGATTACCAATGTAGAATAGTGTTGATAGGGAACTATCATGTTGAGCTAAGTGAAGGGCTAAGTCACGTCCCTTGATAGTGGTAGAAGTCACGATATTTAAATCATTCTCTTGGATCTTGATAAGCCAATGTGGAAGCTTCCCTGAAAGATAAGTATATGAGAGAAAAAACTTGACAGCAAGTAAAGGGACTTTTAACAACGTATGCTTACCTAAGATGAAGTGGTGAAACTTTTCAACAACTTTAACAAGAGCGAAAGCATGTTTTTCAATAAAAGAATATTTAAATTCATTGTCAGACAAACTTTGACTCATGTAATCCACTAGTTTTTCGTTACCTTGGTCATCACCTTGCATGAGGACAACAAAAATTGCTTCATGTGTGGCATTAGTATATATCGTGAATTCTTTGTCAAAATCCATCTTTGCCAAAATCGGTGTCGAAATGATTGCTTTCTTGATCCCTACAAAATCATTTTCGACGCCATCTGTCCAAGAAAAAGAACGATCTTTAATACGAAGATTATGAATTGTTTTGACCATCACATCAAAATCGGGAACAAACCTACGGACAAAATTAATAACAGCCATAAAATCTTGTACCTCCTTCTTGGAAAAGGGAGCAGGCAGATTAAGGATAGCAGGAATCCTTTCAGGATCAATGCTTAATCCCAAATCGGAGACAATGTGTCCAAGGAGCTTTCCCTTGGTAACGTCGAAAATAGACTTAGAAGGGTTTAGAGAAATGCCAAATTTCCTACATCGCATGAGAAATATTTTAAGATGACCAAAATGATCTGATCGGTTTTTAGAATACACAGTTAATTCATCACGATATATTTGAATGATCTTGCTGATCAAATCGTCAAAATCTATTTGCATAGCTCTTTGAAAAGTGGCACCTGCAATAGATAATCCAAAAGGCATACATTCATAAGCAAAGGTACCCCAACAAGTAATAAAGGTGGTTTTATATTTGTCTACCCTTTTTACCTTGATTTGATTGTAACCAGAAAAACCATCAAGTAAGGACATCATATGTGACCCTGCAACTTGCTACAAAATCATTTCCATATTAGGGAGAGGAAAGTGATATTTTATACTAGTCCAATTTAATGCACGAAAATCAATGCATAATTTGATCTGACCAGTTGTTTTCTGAACGGGAACCAAATTAGAAACCCATTCAGAATACTCGAACTGAAAGATGATTCCATCTTTCAAGAGTTTTTCCAACTCCTTTCGAAAAGTTGCTTCCAGTGCAGGGTTGATAGGTCTTTGTTTTCGCCTAACTGGCTGTATGCCTTCCTTGATGGGAATGGCATGTTGTATAAGAGCGGGATCAAAACCATGAAGATCCTCATAATACCAAGAAAAAACATCTTGAAATTCACCAAGCAGTTTGGAAAACTTCATTTTCTCTTCATCAGAACATTGGGCACCTATTTTAACATTCTTTGGAGACTCGGGTGTTCCAATATTCAAGGAGATGGTTTCACCCACCTTCCTTTTTTACTACTCTTCTTTATGTTTCTCTTTATTTTCTACATCACTCGATAAAAATGAACTCTCTAGAGGAGTTAAGCCCTTAGGAATCTTGTTATCTTCCATGGATATAATTTCCTTAGGCTTATAAGGTTCATTTTGAATGAAAGCACAGATGCTCTCATCGCTAGGGAAGACCTGCCATGATTCTGTATTTCCAGGGATATGTGGACGATATAGATATTGAAAAGTACAATCAGGTCTGTGTGGCAGAAGTTGTCAATTAGGAGAGGCTGCAAAAACAGCTAACCTATCAGCCATTGGGTTCACTTCCCTCTTAACATGAGTAATGTTGAAAGATAGTAGGTTCAAGATAAGTGCCCAAGCAGTTTGGGTGTATCGTTTCGTCAAATTTTTGCTAGGAGAGTATATCTTACATACAAGATTCACAACAAGCTCGAAATCCCCAAAAACTGTAAGGTGACCACAACCCGGGTTATAGGCATTTTCAATGCCTAATAATAAAGCTTTGAATTCAGTGACATTGTTTGTGCAAGAAAACTCCAACCTATAAGAAAATTTTTGAATTTTTCCCACAAGAGAGTACAATATAATGCTAGATTTGTTTCATTCATTAGAGCATGAACCATCAAAGTGCATGTGCCACATACCATCATCTAAGTCGATTTGTTCCAAGGGAATGTTATCCTCCTTGGAAAATATGGAATACACCCCTAGGTCCTCTTCGATATAATTCACATTAGGTTGTGGAAAAATTTCTACGTAAGGTGAAATCCTTCCCTCTCTAAGGACTATTATGTTTTTACCATTCCGAGGAACAGATAAGTGTGTCTCGTTGAGTGAGAGGTATCCACCTGTCAAATCTTGCCAATATCTTCATAAGATGATTGAGTAATTGCTTACTAGCATATCAATTACCTAAATATTAAGGGTTGTCCTTATTTCAGGGTGTTCGCACAAAACCAAGGTCACGTCTTTGATTTCACCTATTGTCGTTTGTTGTAGACTATTATAAGATAGCATGCTTCTAGCGTTTTCATTTGTACAAGACAAAACTATCTCTTCCATAATAATCTTCGACATTACACTTGGGCCCGAACCGCCATCAATGAGGCAACAATGGGAGATCTTATCCATAATCTTTACAGAAATATAAAAAGGGGGATTTTTTTACAGGGTATCTAAATTTATGTACACCTACTTTATTTACAGACGAATCCTCTTCATTTACCTCTTCAGAGAGGTTGAATAAAATGAAATATTTTCCTTCCATGAATTGTTTTAGATGCCTTTGTTGTTCAGGGATGGCAACCATGTCCAGAAGGGTTGCATTTTCTTTGATGTTGGCCAACTGATTTAGAATATTGTATTTGCAAGAGGGGAGAGGGGAGGTAGTTCCTTGATTGTCAGGAGCCTTAGGAACTTGGACAGTAGTAGTTGGTGAGGATGAGCTTGGGCTAGAAGAATTGCGAGGAGCATCATATTTGTCTTTGGGAGCATAGGATTTGTTCCTAGTATTGATGATCATGCCATCTTATGTATCTACAAAATCTAGGACAATGATGGTAGTTTTTGGTATTTTACCAAAGATCTTATCTCCGACACTCTTCTTTACCTCACATGTGGTTTCCTCATGGTGTTCCTCGCAAAACTTACACCAACTACGAGGCATGATAGCTTTAGGCTGAAAATTATTTTCATTTAGATTTCTAAAGGGGGGTGTAGAAGAGGATGAAGCTCCAGGGGTGAGAGGGGAGACATTTCCCTTTCTCTCATACGCTATCATACGATTATTCATGTATTGTAAAAGTTGTAAGAGAGTAGACATGTCTGTCTGTTTAACTTATTCTCCCTGAGGAAGACCTATTCTTTCAAGATGTTCTTCATACTCTAAACAAGTATGCAGAATGGAACCAAGGTTATCAATGTCTTTTTCCTCAAGCCTATGACAGTAGGGGGAAGGTAATGCATTATAATAATGCATGAAAGCGGCTTGGTTTTGAGGTCGAATGAGTTCATGGATTTGATTGTATAACTTGGTGAAACACAAGTTGAAGGACTTGATGGTTTCAACATCTTTATAAGCGATGTTATTGTATTTTTGTAACTGCTCAGCTGGGATTTTAGATTTCCCATAGGTGGATTTGAACCAATAGACTAACTCCTCCCAAGTAGACAAAATCTTAGGAGGAAGGTCAAAGAAATCGATCGCAGCCTTCCCTTCCAGGGAATTGACAAATAAGGGCATGCAAGTATCATTGTCATTGGCTCTTATATTGTGATAGGCATTACAAAATGCCACCAACTGTTCATTTGTAGTGACAATGTTATTCCCTGAAAACCTAGGAAGATTCTCTTTGAATTTAGGAAGTGGACAAGTAGCAGGTGCTAGGTTAAGAGGACATGAAACATGTCACGGTGTGGTTGTAGCATCTTCTTCAAATTGAAAAAGCCCATACTTTTTTATGACTTTGGTGGGGTTTGTGGTAGATTGGACAAGGACTTGGTGACTATATAATCTACCAATCACTGACGAAGTTGAAGACTGAGATGAGGAAGCACTTCCAGTGCCACCAGAGCCACCACTAGATGTCATCTTGTGGATAATAGGTAAGGGAGATAAAGACAAACTGGATGAATCAGACAAGGTTTTCCTTAGAGCACTTTGTTGGGTTGATAACACAACGTTCCTTCTTCCTATTTCAACAATAGGATTAATTTTAGGTGATAAGCCTCTTCTTCTCCTAGAAACACGAGGGTCTAAGGACATGAAAAGAAGATCAAAGATGAAGGAAAAAGAAGGTTATGGTTGATTCCTAGGCTGTCTATGTCTAGCTTCCCAACGTTCTTGAGCACTTATGTCTTTTTCAATTGTTTCCCATGAATGATTAAGCTCAACCCGAGTATTAGTAGTGTCTAAAATGGTGTTAAACAAATTTAAAGCAATGTTGGTCTGATCTTGAAGATCAGGCTCAATATTAGGTTGCCTTGCAATAGGTAGAGTCATTAAGAAATAAAACAGTCAAAGAATCAATATCAGAAAAATAGATGTATTCGATGATAATCAAGCATAAAAAAATAAACCAGAGAGATATTGAAGATCTCCTCAGTATGGTCGCCAAATAAATATTGATGAAAATATATGAAATGATATTACTCAAGCATTTTCAGATCTTACTTGGATAAAGAAATATATACGGGAATATCACCCTATGTTTATAGCCATCAAAAAAAATTTCCTAATCCACAAGTATTGGTTACAAGTGCTTAAGTTGCTTTTTTATAAATGAAAGATTGCTGAAAAATTCAACATTTATGTAATTTTCTGAATACAAAAGATCCAGAAATAAATATAGAGACAGAAGTAAAAACACCAAGTCAATAATAAACACAAATGAGACATAAAGAAATCATTTATTCCATTCCAAACTATCAAAAGACTTGTTCTCTTTACAAAATCCCCTGAGGAAGTTTGGACCAAAGTCAAACTTAGATGTCCCTGATGAAAACCATACAAAAGGACTCCTGGTAGAAAGTAAAAAACTGAACTTTAAAAGCTGGAGCAACTTGCCATGGATTGATGCCCACTCGACTCTGCACAATATCATTTATCAGTCATGAAATTTAATTCACAAACAGACAAGTCTACACAGACTATCAAAGATAGATCAACACATCGAAAAATCAAGTGTTTGAATGATGAAATTCAGCCTTGAATCTTGATGTCTACAATAGGACCCTGCTATCATAAAAGAGAATTAGGCTTTTAATGAAACAAAGAATGAATGAAAACCGAATTGTCTCAATAAAACTCAAAGAGCAAACCTTAGTATGTTTTCTCCTTCTATTCTCCTCTTGTCCATCCTTTCCCTTTTGCCTTTAAGCAATCAGAATTAGTTGAAGTAGTTAAACTACCTCTTTAGTTAAGTTAACTAAAACTCAACCAACTTTTTAGTTAAGGGAGAAAAGTAATAAAATAATAATAAGGGTCTTTAATAAATAATAACTAGTAGGTGGGACCCCTTGTGACTCCCTTTAGTTTTGTTAACAAGCATAACACAACTAATTAATCAATCAAACACATCCCTCCTTATGGCTCCCTTCATCACTATCATAATTTGACAATTTTTATCAATGATAATTGAAACTATATCCAAAAATATAATATCCATATATCCAAAAATATAATATCCATATATCCAAAAAAATAGTGTGTTGTCTAAAATTTCAGAAGTCAATTGTTCTCAATAGTCAACAAATAAAAACACTTAAAACCCATATTTTCCACTATGGGAGGCAATCTTCCCCTTGTTGTTGTTGTCACCCTTTGATTTCTCTGAATTTTCCTTAGGCTGTGTGGAGCCTTTACGCCTAATCTGACTGATAACATGAGAGAAATCATCTCTCAAATGCATGTGGGATGACACAGATTTGGTAGAGTCATTTGAGGGAGAGGAGGGGCAGCATTGGCTTTTCCTTTGTCAGGAGCATGGTGGGCCTCGGTTTTTAACCTTTTGGATTGCATGGGAAGACTGTATTGGTGAGTGGGAAGGGGCAGCTTGGACAATTTGATTAACATGTGGAGGAGTAGGTAGAGACAAGTTAGACTAGCCATGATGTTGGGAGACTGTCAGATGGACAATCTCTTGCCATCTGTCATTTTCAGGGACTTCAGGTTGTAATGAGACATGAGGGGGAACTGGGATATCGGGGACATGAGGGGCTTGGAAGGGAGGCCTTTCTGGTCTAGGTTGGACCACTCCTTGTCCAATCCAATTAAAAAATCTAGCTTGGAATAGCTGGCTCAACTCTTGAGAGTCTTCATCAAAATGTATAGAAAACCTTGGCCTTCTAAGGCCCCTGTTCCAATTTCCTCTTCCTCTGTTACCCCAACCATGGCTACCTCTGCTGAAAAATATCATTCATGTATGCATTATTGATTAACAACTAGTTTCATCAATAACCATACATTACATCTCTTTAAATATGAAACAAAGTTTGTCTCAGAAACACATAATACTTGTGCAATCCAATCCATATAAATCATTGAATACTTGTCAATGAGAAGGGGATGAATAAGGGTTCTGGGATATGTGAGGGATTGTATTGAGAGAAAAGTGTTAAAATGAAGGGGGGTGTATCATGATTACTACTCAACAAATCATCAAACAATCAATTGTATTGTAAATCAAAAGAATATATCATTGTAACTCATCTTTGTGCCATCCTTTAATTGTTAATATAAAGAGTTGAACTTAACTATAATTTAATTTTAAGAACAGGGAGTGGCTAGTGAATATGGGAAAGCAAGGGGACTTGTAATGTGCAAAAAAGTGAGAGAATGGTAGGGAAAAAATAAATATTCTTCATAAAACAAATCAAGGAGTCCATAAAAACAACTATGTATTCGATAGAAAGGATACTGATACCAATTTAACAATTATTGTGTGTCAAAATTGTTCACTGTCCCACATTCAATTTCTTCAAAACTTCTCAATTAACACAGTCTGTAATTATACTCATAATCACTATGACTTTCAACAATCTTGTTAAGAGGATACTTGGTCTCTAATTCCTTTCTTTTAATTTAAAACAGAAACAAAAGAAACACACAACAACATTTCTCCATCTCTATCCATCATATATCATTATAAAATATCAAACACTGTCCATAATTCGTAATCGCCCAAATAAAACATATACACAGGTCTCTTTTCCAAATTGAATAGACTTCTAACACTTGCCTCATTTCATGCCTTTTTAATTATATTAACCAATAAAACTTTGCAATGAAACCATAATACAAAACTCTAGCTTCATCACTGATGATGCAATTTGTAAATTCTAACCTTGTACAATGTCTACTTTAAACAGATATTCAGAAAAGAACAGAAAAGATACAATGGCAAATACAAACATTACACAGAGATTTTTCCCCTGGAAACCCAAACCGGGAAAACCAACATATATTATATTAATTCATTGTTTTACATTGTTTATAATACAATATACATATAGGAGCCAGTGGCATCTAAAACCCTAACACAATGACCTAGATTAGTCCAAAACCCTAATTCCTTAACCGAAAATAGAAAACCATCGGAAAAAACCATGTGCCGAAAAAACCACCTGAATACATGACACGTTTCTCGAGGTAGGTGTCATGTTTCCCGAGGCAAAGAATATAACACATACCCAACACAATTAAATAAAAAATGCACGATGCCTCCATAATAGATACACAGTGAAACAACGAAATTGCAGTCATCAATTTCCACAATTTTCCATGATCCCGATCGGGACTAGTGAAACACAGTAGTCACCAACTTGCAATTAACACCATGTTGTAGAATCAAGCGATCGAAAGCATAACAAGAAGAGACAACCATTGACTTCACATTATCATTGATTCCCAATCAACCAATTTAATCAAATAAAATGAGCTAGGTATTCGACACAAATGTCATAACCACTCCATTTTAAAACCAATATTTGACAATCAGAAAGATGCCCGATTTGAGTAAGACAGTTAGGGATTTAAAAAAAAATGGGCTCTGTAACAACGAATACAAAGAAGCAATTAAGAGTTTTCTTGGTCATCAATAACACTGAGAGACTGGAGGTCCTCTAAACATATCAACCAATAGGCAGAGACCCTTCGATATAAGCACAGGTTTCTTTATAACTCTCGATCTGTGAAATGGCACAACAGTTCAATGAAGGGTAGGGAAGGACAACAATGTAGAGGAGAATTGAATTCCCATTTGATAGTAAAAAGAACCCAGAACACACAGAGGTATAACCTTTATCCATTTCATTTGATGACAATGCCAGTGGAAATGCAAACCTGAGGCATAACTTATATCACCCAATCAACCATAAAGCATATATCTTGGCATAATGGCCACCCTAAGACCGAATTCTGAGATACGTTGATCCCAAGACCATAAAAAAAAACCACGATCATGTGAATAAACCCATGACCATTACTCCGGAAAATACACAGTGACCAGAAGGATGTCGGAAAAACCTACACAACAACCACAGAGAAGCCCGAATATGTCTAGACATGGTTACTCTCATAATTGTGAGGAAGCAGCCAGCAAGGATAAACAGAGTGAAACCCTCCAAAACAAGAGCGACAATACCCATAACCACTCAAAAACCATAGAGAGCCATCACGATTTTCACCAACAACTAAACCAAATCTTTTACTTGCAGAACGAATAACCACACAATCATTCTAGAGAGAAAAAACGATGCATTTACATAGTTTCCAATCTCAGGAAAACACAAACCAAAGAATTACTGAGCCATCGTTCATTCATACACAGAGCCTAATTCATGGATGGATGAAAAAGAACCATACATGTAACCGATAGCTTAAAAGGGGCAAGTTCGTTGAACACTTCCTTCCCAGGCTTGGATCTCGGAGCTTAACCACCAACAAAATGAAATGCAACAATAACCATACTAGGGTGACGGCCCGATGGAAAAAGTATGGAGTGATGTGAATTGACTTCACGTTGTTTCCATCTCCTCTTCATTCAATTTCGAAGTACAAGACAACCAACAATCACTAATATATTTAACCATGTCATTAATTCCAAACCATTGAAATTTGCGACCACATTGCTTGCCAAATGCGCCACCCAAAAATTCATATTAACCATTGCCAAAATTCCATACCATACCATATGTATTGCCATGTCAAATGCACCCAATATAACTCAATAGTTATGATTAACACTAACTTGTTTTCATTTTATTTGCACCTAACTTCTAACATAGCATAACATATGCCCTTTCTTTTTTATTTTTTTGTAAGTCTCTTCCCTTTTGCTTTTGTTTATGTTGTTACTAACATATTTCTATGCAGGTGTAGCCAAGTAATAATCGTGGTGACATGATCAAATATAAAAACTATAAATGTATGCCAATCATAACATAAAATTAAAGCTTCGAATAACAAAACATCCCATAAAATGCATCATCCACATGTCATTATGTCAAAACGAAACCAAGATTGCATCACCAACCATATAAGACCATGTACGCAGCATCAAAAGAGAAGCATAAAATGTGTGATATGACTATCTTCGAGCCTCCAGTCTATAAGGAGTTCCCACCTACTAGTATTATATCTTATTAGCATAGTTTAAATAATAGGCTTTAGCAATACTTTATTGGAGAAATTCCTCATTGTGATTTTTATCTTCGACACCCCCAGAGTAACAATGACACTACATGGTTGAGACTCATAGATAGCATGGCACTTCCACATATATTCCTGGCCCAAGAGAACATCATAGACATCTAGTGAGGCAACATCACATAATACCTCATCCTTGAAAGGTTGGATGTCGTATGACAATAGACACTGCTGACTGATACGAAGATCTCATCCCCGACGAAGCCACCCAATGTTGTATGGTTGCGGGTGTGGTGTTGTCAACAATCCCAACTGTTTGATGACCTCTGCTGAGAAGAGGTTCTTATGGCTTCCTATATCAACAATAAAATGCAGCGGGGTCCCCTTCACCCACATCTTTGAATGAAAAAGGCACTCCCCCTCTTCAGGATTTGTTGGTTCTTCTAGTTGAATTGTTGTCGTCATGACCATAGCAGTGGGATCTATGTCGATGATTTGTCTTCTATCAGTATTTTCTGAATCAGGGTTCGGCTCCTTGTCTTTGATCTCGGCCACCAATGAGTGTTTTCAGCAACATTCATTGGTGTTGTGCTAGGGGAATTTGTGGAAATCACACCATTTTCTGGTGTCCTTCTTCATCTTCCCGTGACCCTTCTTTTCATGTGGCTTGGACTAGTTTTCAGGAGTGTTAGGACCCTGAAATTCCCCTTTTTCACTACACCTTTTGATCATTCAACCTTCTCATTCCTAAGCTAAATGACTACTATAATGAGCACCAAGACCCTTTTTCCCAAGGTACGAACTATTCATTTTGCTTTTATGTTTTGATTTACTTAGCATGTTTGATTGATAACATTCACATATTTTACCCATGAAATAATTCAACTAATGATTAAAGTATTAGAACAACCCACTTCAAGGAAATCGTTGTTGTCACAACTATGCGCAATTCCTGGAAGATGTTACAGGACTTCTGCAACGGATGCCCATCAATCCCAGGAAGATGTTATAGGACTTCTGCAACAAACGTCCATCAATCCTAGAAGTTGTTACACAACTGCTACGACAGAAGCCTGTTAATATCGGAAGTTGTTACAACAGACGCCACCAGTCTTGTTGTGATACGATTGTTGCAACACCTGTTGATTAGAATGTTGGCTCACGATGTTGATGAAGGAGAATTTAAGATTTGGTATTAATGATATCTAACGAGCAGCCTGAGAATCGAGGATTCTTAGGACTGCTCTATTTCTAAACATTGATTGACTCTGACTATAAATAGCATAGCTTTTGTAATGTAAGGGGTTGTTAGTCTTTTTGCTTGAACTGAAGAAAGGAATGATTATTGTACAAAGACATATTTTTGGAAATTGAATGAAGAAGTGGATTGAATTTCTTTAGCGACTGTAACCTATATTTTGAGAGGATTCAGTGAGAAGGAAAGGGACCACCTTCCTCACTGATTCCCCTCTGTTTTGAATTCTAGATTTATTCATTTTCATTGCAAATGGTTTAACTGTTAGATATTTATGAATAAAATTGTTGTTACAATTTAGTTCCTTCTTGGTAAATGCGCATAAACTTGTCTCGTGAGATTTAGAAGTCAATTGTTGAACATGGCTGGAGAACTGCTTTTCCTTTTTCTACATTAGGTTAAAATCTTGTTTTGGAGAATTAAAAGTGTGAAGAAGCTTCTTGCAATAAGTAGATTTTCCTTCAGCAATAGTATAGAATTTCTTCCTGCAAAAGTAAATTAGAAAGTTAGATTAAGGTAGGCAATTTGTGGTCTTTGTAGATTCAACAGTTTAGGTTGCAATTATGATTTTAATTCTGTAGCACTCCAGTTGTATCAGCACAATTGTGTTAGCAATATTGTTTGTTTGATTTTGTTAAAAGAACTTCCCTACTGCAATTAGATTAGAGATGCTTTCATAATCTAGCATAGACTGTGCAGAATTATCTTGAAATAACAGACTTCCCTAGGTTGACAATTCATATTGAACACTTTGATTTTCCATTCAATTAGACAATTAAAGTGCCCAACAGGGAGTTTTTTTGTTAGGTACATATTTATCATACTTTGGTTGTTGTGGATTTGCATACCTGAACTCCCGTTGGTTCTGGTACACAAACTTCTGCTCGATTTTAACAACATTTCAATAAGCAAAATCAAGTGATCAGATGTTAAGAAAATCCATTTCAGTTTGAATGTATCTGTGTATAACCCCGCGGTATTTTAGAACCAAATGTTGTTCGAATTCCTTGATACCCAGAATGGTGCGCAAGGTATGGAAGGTATTGTTGAACTCCGAAACTGCTTGGCCCCTTTCTTGTCGCTGTGTGGTCCATCTCATATATTGGTCCTTATAGTTTCCAAGACAGTAATATTGTTCCTTTACTACATCCACAAAAGAAAAATCCCAAGTGGGCTCAACCCCATATATTCCAAAATCCTCTGTGGAACTTTTCTCCCAGTAAGTTTCCCACTAATGTTTGACATGGGGGAGATCCGTAAGGAGGGCAAAGATTATCTTTTCTCTGTTGAAAAAATTATGAACAGAGAAATAACCTTCTAATAGATTTCACCATTTATCTAGGGCATCGACATCTATATGACCTTCAAATATAGGAATATCAAAAATGACATGTACCTTGAAAGGAAAGGTGCCTCCAAAGTGGTCACTTGATGAATATGCGCCTGAGGCTATCGACATGAGTTGAAGGATGTGGGAAAAAATTTCCATCATTTCGTCTCTCTGTCATGTGAGAGCTTGCTCAACGAACAAATTGATTGAATCGTCTGCTTTGTCATTTTTCTTTTCTTCTACCATTGAGGGTTTCTTTGGCATGCGAGAGCGGTTGTCTTCAAGAGAGACAAGCTCGAGACCCAACTTGCTATACTCGGACCTCGTCGGGGACATGCAATGAAAAACAATCAAGAGTAGCTTGTTCTGATACCAATGATCCAAATTATTTTTGAGAATGAAATGAAAGCAGAGATACTACAATGAAATACACATAAATATTGCCAGAAATAGAGAAATACAATAATACATGATTCCTATTAATGAAATAAGTGTATAGAGACTGTAAAAATATAGAATGAAAGACTCGCTAGAATGGTGGAAGATTATCTCTGAGAATAGATGTGACGGCTACTCACATTCACAAGAAGATGATTGTTACAATGAGGCTCAAAAGGCCTTTTTTAACATAAGTAAAATCAAAAACCCTAACCCTGGAAGATGAAAATCCAAAATCTTTGTGGGCCCCAATGGGGGTAGTTGATATGTCAACTTCTCGAGGGCATAACTTTTTCATAGGATCTTTGTTTGGGGCAGTAGATACACCATTGGAAAGGTATAACTGAGAAGAAAAAATTTCAAATGGCCCAAGTCAGTGCCCCCTATGGTCACTTGGGCCCCAAATCCCTAAAAAGGTTCATTTAGGGCCTCAAAATGACCCCGGAAGTTTGGAACCCGAAAAACTGTCGTAAAATTGCCAAGATGGAAAATTGTTTTTAGAGCCCATGGAATAGGTGGGAAGCCACCGATATCCACCTAGATCAATCCTACCTCCTTAGGAAGAAATGGTTTCCATTGCGTTGATTTCCCGGGGGAGAGAGGGAAGCGTTTACTCAATCTAAATCTTGGTGAGTTGTTTGCCTTGGTGGAGACGTCGCGCTGCTTGGTTTGGGGAAGGTTGTCACGAACTTGTTGATGGCAGGATTGAATCTGTTCAACCAGTTGGGCTACTCGAGATGACTATGTACAGAAGGAATTTTTTTTCTTTGCTGCAATCTTATCGATCTGCTTCTGTTGGATAGAAGGTGTTTGGGTCAATGTTGTAGTGGTTGCAATATCCTTCTTTTCACCTTTTGAACAGATTGTGAAGAAGCTAAATTTTTTAGAATGAGATACTACCTTGTGGAATTGTTTAGGTGGGACAGTAGTTGGAACTACCTCTTGTATCTTATATAGATGAGCCCCAGAGTAAAAATGACACTAGGGGTTCGAGACTCATAGATAGCATGGTGCTTCCACATATATGGCTGGCCCAAGAGAACATCACATACTTCCAATGGGGAAACATCACATAATACCTCATCCTTGAAAGGTTGGATGTCATATGACAATCAACACTGTAGGCTGACATGAAGATCTCGTCCCTGCCGAATCCACCCAATGTTCTTTGGTTGTGGGTGTAGTGTTGTCGACAATCCCAACTATTTGACGACCTCTTATGAGATGAGGTTCTTTTGGCCTCCCCTATCAAAAACAAAATGCAGCAGGTTCCCCTTCACCCACATCTGTTAATGAAAAAGGTGCCCCCCCTCTTCAAGATCTATTGGTTCTTATGGTTGAATTGTTGTGGTCGCGACAATAGCAGTGGGATTTGCGTTAATGATCTGTCTTATATCAGTATTTTCTGAATCAGGGTTTGGCTCCTTGTCTTTGATCTCGGCCACCAATGAGTGCTTTGAACAACATTCCTCGGTGTTGTGCTAGGGGCTTTTGTGGAAATCGCACCATTTTTCAGTGTCCTTATTAATCTTCTCGTGACCCTTCTTTTCCTATGGCTTGGACTGGTTTTCAAAACGTTGTTTGTTAGGGCCATCTTTATCATACTTTGGTTGTTGCAGATTTGAAGAACTGAACTCTCATTTGTTCTGGTACATAAACTTGTGCTCGATTTTAACAACATATCGATAAGCAGATCCGAGTGATGAGATGTCCAGAAAATCCTTCAGTTTGAATCTATCTGTGTAGAGCCCCGCAGTATTTTAGAACCAAATGTTGTTGAAGTCCTTGATACGCAGCTTGGTGCGCAAGGTTTGGAAGGTATTGGTGAACTCTAGAACTTCTTGGCCCCTTTCTTGCCGCAGTGTGGCCCATCTCATATATTGGTCCTCTTAGTTTCCAACAGGGTAATACTGTTCCTTTACTACATCCACAAAAAATTCCCAAGTGGTCTCGACCCCATATATTCCATACTCCTCTGCGGAACTTTGCTCCCAGTAAGTTTCCCACCAATGTTTGATGTGGGGGAAAGCCTCAAGGAGCGTGAAGATGATCTTTTCTCTGTCGAAAAAATTGTGAAGAGAGAAATAACCTTCTAACATATTTAACCATTTGTCTAGGGCATACGCATCTATCTGACCTTCAAATATAGGAATATCAAAATTGAATGGTACCTTGAAAGGAAAGGTTCCTCCAAAGTGGTCGCTTGATGAATATGTGCCTGATGCTATCGACACACATTGAAGGATGTGGGAAAAATTCTCCATCATTGCATCCCTATGTCGCATGAGAGATTTCTCAAGCAATAGATTGATAGAATCGCCTGCTCTGTCGTTTTTCTTTTCTTCCACCATCGAGGGTTCTGTGGGCGTGCGAGAGAGATTGTCTTCAAGAGAGACAAGCTCGAGACCCAACTTGCAGCCTGCTCTAATACCACTAATCCAGATTATTTTTTAGAATGAAATGAAAGCAAAGACACTACAATGAAATACACATAAATATTGCCAGAAACAGAGAAATATAGTAATACATGATTTGTATTAATGAAATAACAGTACAGAGACTATAAAAATTGTAATGTTCCCAAGCCATTTTTTTGTTTGGAAACACTAACTAACCCTGATTTGATTGTTTATTGTTGTGTATGTAGGTTAACCATGAACATTTTGGCCTTAGGATTTATTCAGTCATTCAACCATAATTCATTCAAGTATCATTTCAATATATGAAGATCTCCAACCATACACAAGATAGAAACCACGAACAAGATCTGGACTTTATTATAAGAAAGTAAGCACCTAATACAAATAAAGAAGAAGATATGGAATAGCTTCATATGGCTTCAACACAATATATGAGTTTCACACAAAATGCTCACAGAGATACAAAGTAAGCCTCCCAAAGGCTGCAATAGAAGATGAACTCTCCAATACAAAAACTAGGGTTTAACCTAACCCTCAAGCTATCGGTACGGCCTGCTGAAGATAATGGATACCAAGGGTTCGACCCTCCTGAAGATGAAGACTCACAAATGATGCTAAACTCCTCCATATGATATATCAGGGCAATGATATCCTCCTTCTTAAGTATTGAGACCAAACACTGAAGCCTCCTCCTCAAACTGCAAAAACCCTAAACTGGTACGACCCTCTTGAAACCCTGAATATGGCCAATAATTTAGCCTAGCTGAATAAGGCCTTTGAATCCACTGAAAATCTCTAGGATGATAGATCCGGAAGTCACAAACCCATGAGAGAAGTTTCAAGGTCAGATACGGGCTATAGCCTCCTAGATCTGAAAATCACTGAATCACCAAATCGTCCTCTATCTCCCAAAATCATCCCAACCTCCAGACAATGATAGGGGCATGATAACTCCTCCAAGAAACCTCCAAACTAATGAGAAAGGGCCTGCAAGCAAAACCTTAATGCTGAAATCTCTTGAAGCTTCCTCAATAGACTATACTGAACTCTTCTTCAACAAATGGTGTGCCCCTGCTGGGAAACCCTAACTAGTATGGCTCTGTTGATCATCCTGAATAGATGATGGGTGTAGAATGGTGTGGGTGGATTATTTCATCCCCGAGACCAAGATTGGGACAAGGTGAGTGGAATATTTCACCATTGAATTTTCTTCTAGGGTTTGTAATATCAAAACCCTCAAAATTGTATGCTCAAGAGAATCAACAAGAAAATACAAGATATCCAAGATGAAATGAGAGGTGCGCCCTAGCCTTCTCTTTATACTTTTTTTATGTTTCCCTGTTGAGTTAAGTTAACCCCTAGGGTTAACTCCTAACTCAACCTTCAGTGCTTCTATTCCTTCATTGAGTTACCTTTTTAACTCTTTTTACCTTTTCACTAAGTCAACTTAAAAA
>JZKD02S2080036.1:60584-77971 GCA_000966675.3 Picea glauca | reverse complement strand
TACTACCCGACTACCCAGGTACTAGAGAGTATCTTCCCGAGTGTTGTTCTCGGTGACACTATAGAAGTCCGGCGGCCGATAGGTTTATCTAAAGAGGGCTTCAGGAAATCTAGGTTGATCCGTACATAGGTGCTGTCTGATGCGCTACCACTCGAAGGGGTACCAACAGGGGTTACAAGGGTGACCAACAGATGTGCACTTAAGAACCACTTGTATTTCCTGCGTGTATGAATCCCTCAACCACAGATTTATGCGCGTAATGACAGATCTCTGTGGCTTAAAGACGACGAAATACGTCTCTACCCTGAAAAAAAAATACCCACAATTTCTGCCAAGGAAAGTGCTCTGATACCACTTGCAAGATACCAGATATACAAAATATGCAAAATAGAAATGAAATACTAGAAATGACAGAATGACAGTAAAATATCTAGCATAATCTTCACCATACACATAAATGATATACGAAATAGCAGCATAAATAACACTTTGATTCAGATAGCAATATTCACAGGCCTCTTCGAGGGGGCAACCTCCAGTAGAGCAATGCTCTGTTACAATAATCTCTCAGCTAGGGTTCTCATACCTTCGCCTCTTATTTATACTAAATATGTCTATTAAGAGAAGCATCTAGAGGAAGATCCTTCTAGAAGCGGAAGCTTCTATTAGGTCTTCTTACATTTGCCTTATTCTATTTTATTGAAAGGCCTTATTAATATTGACCTTTATTACATCCGAATACATTGATCTACCTATGTGCGGGTTAGAACCTTAACAGAGATAGTGTATGCAGCTGAATGTAGGATTTTGGCACGTGTGGACGAGCAGGGAAAGGTTCACTACACTCCAAAAATCCAAGAGATCCTTGACAAACACAACAAAGTGTTTGGACCGATTCCACCAGGGGTGCCACTAGACAGGGGATTTGAGCTCATCATTGAGTTGGAGGCAGGAGCCAAACCAATCATCACCACACCGTATAGGCATCCGAAGAAGTATAAAGACGAGATAGAGAAAGTCATCAAAGAGCTCTTGGACATGGGGCACATCAGACCAAGATCTATCCCTTTTGCTTCTTCAGTAGTGTTGGTCAAAAAAAAATATGGAACTATGCACATGTGCATTGAATTCTGGGCATTGAATAAGAAGACAATAAAAAACAAGTATCCTATACCAAGAATTGATGAGTTGCTGGACGAACTACATGGGTCTGTCTATTTCACAAAGATTGACCTATGCTCTGGCTACCATCAAATCAAAATGAGGGAAGAGGACATTCCAAAGACTGTTTTCAGATGTCATTATGCTCATTATGAGTTCTTGGTGATGCCCTTTGGGTTAACCAATGCCCCAACCACATTCCAATCTTGTATGAACCATGTTTTCAACAAACAGTTGAGAAAGCATCTGATAGTATTTTTTGATGACTTGCTCATTTATAACAAGACATGGGAGGAACACCTTCGACATCTAGACAAATTTTTGTCTATCATGGAGGAACAATCATTGTATGCTAAGGAGTTCAAATGTGAGTTTGGAATGACAAATGTTCTTTACTTGGGACACATCATCGAAGCAAAGGGGGTATAGGTACATCAGGAGAAAATTAAAGCCATTATGGAGTGGCCTACTCCTAAGACACTCATGTAATTAAGGAGATTTCTAGGCATGTGCACTTATTATAGGAAATTTGTCAAAGGGTTCTCTCAACTTTGTGCACCCCTGATTGATTTGAATAAGAAGGGAGCCTTCAAATGGAGTGAGGAGGACCGATTTACGTTTGACAAGATGAAAAAGGTGATGATCACGTGCCAAGTCTTGGCCCTACCAGATTTCGGCCAGCCTTTTACCTTGGAGTGTGATGCCTCAGGAGAAGGTATAGGGGCCGTACTGATGCAAAACATACACCTTCTTGCCTATGAGAGCTGAAAACTTAGGGGACCTGAGCTACTTTACAACATTTATGACAAAGAACTGTTGGCTATCATGCACGCACTTGCCAAATTCAGGCAATACCTGGTAGGTGCACGGATTGTGGTCAAATCATACCATAACAGTCTTAAGTACCTATTGGACCAAAAGGACTTAAATGAAAGGCAAAAAAAATGGGTAAGCATAATACAGGCCTATGACTTTGACATTGAATTTGTCAAAGGGAAGAACAACATGGTGGTTGATGCATTGTCCAGGAGGCCATCCATTTATGCCATGACAAATGTATCTATTAACTGGAAGGACCACTTGGTGATGGAGTATGAAAATGATTAGTTTGCTTGTCAGCTAATGGACGAGCAAGTACAGGACGATAACTTCAGGATCATTGATGACCTCATCTATTCCAAGGGCTGAATATTTTTGGTTCCTGGATCGGCCTTCAAGGCCAAAGTGTTGCAGGGATGTCATGACTCACCAATGGCAGGGCATCAAGGAATTGGTAAGACATACAGGCAGGTGAGGGAGAGGTTATCATGGAAGGTCCTCAAGGAGGATGTATTGAGGCATCTCAAGGAGTTTACTACGTTCTAGGAGAACAAGGATGAACACACTGACTCGACAGGACTACTGCAACCCCTGTCCATCCCAGAGCATAAGTGGGAAAGGATATCCATGGATTTCATCATAGAGTTGCCAAAAACGTAGGGGAAAGACTGCATTTTCATAGTGGTGGACAGGTTGATGAACTTTTCACACTTCTTCTCCATAGCCACAGACTTCAGTGCAACATAGGTGGCCGAATTGTTTTTTAGGGAGATCTTCAGACTGCACGGCCTACCCAAAACCATTGTCAGTGACAGAGATAGCAGATTCATGAGTACATTCTGGCAGGAGTTGTTTAGACTAGTTGGTACGGCCTTGACCCCTAGTACTAGCCGTTATCACATTAAGTTGCCTTGCTTCTTTAGTTTGATTAATACTTTTTTAAGCCTTAGATTTTAATTTTTTGAGTCTCATCCTCTGAAAGTTTGATGTTAGATTCATCTTAGAAGATTAAAGTTTTGAGTCATAGTTCTTGTTTGGTCCTCAATTTGGTTTATGGTTCTAGAACCTCTTTATCTCATGACTCATTTTTGGTCCCCATCATGACTTGTCCCTAAATCAACTCCTCCCATTGCTAAACTGATGTGACTCCTCTTCCTCTTCACTCATGACCTAGTAAGTGTGACTCATTGTACTCGCTTACCTGTCTAATCATTTTTTGATTTGGAAGCACTGCCTACTCAACAAGCAATTCCATAGCGCCTGTCATGTTTATCACCCATCCACTCCAAGTCATGATTTCCACGACTGAGACCATGTCCCTTGTTTTCAGTGCCAAAGTCAGTTAAAATGCCTTCAAAAGATCTTGTATTTATGATCCTTGGTAACGGTTTCTAAATTTTGAAAAGTTCAACAGTGTTGCACTGCGTAAGTTTTCCAGTTTCAATCAGGCAACTATATGTCAACTAGATCTAATGTTGTGAGAGATTCCAAGGCCGAAGTTTCCTCAATTTCATCCTAATATCGCGCTAAATATCTCAATAGGTGTCGAATTTACAGGTATCCTGTGCAGCCTCCTTTGCATATTAATTTTCATAGGAAATTTGTGCTCGGGTTTTCAGTTTGTTAAGCCTCTAGGGTAGTAAGGAAGCCATATTTGCATACCTATAAACTTCCTTTCCCGTGTCCATGGTCTGATTACAGTCGTTTTCTTTAACCATTAAAGTCGCAGGCCTATAATAGCTTATCCTCTGTGTATGCGTTGAGCTACACAGAGGCGTTGCTCAAACCCTCTCAATTTTCCTTGCTCCCTTTCATCCTGTACAAAGAGTCATTATAAATTACCCCTTCAATGTCTACACTCTGAAAAGCATGTACAAGTCTAAAGGTCTATTTGCCATAGTCAAGCTTGGCTTTCTAAGTACTGTCAATTTTAAGAGCCATCTTTGTGCATTTGAAACCTGAATTGAAGCTTTCTGGTCAATAGCATCGATTAAGCCTCTCAAGAACCCTCATTTCAAGTCATGGAGACCCCTCAGTCGAATAGAGCACACAAAGGTGGCAGGATAGTTAAGACAGAACCTATGGATACACGCCTTTTTGACACAGAGCCCATGGCAAGGGAGATATTTCAAAGAGTAGGATGCCTCTCTTTCTGCCAGAACATGCAGAGAGGCCACCCAAAGGTAGAAAAACAGTTTGCATTAAATTTTGATGGCAAGAAAACCAGAGTTGGGGATTTGGAATTTGAGGTAACTGAAACCTCGATCTCAGCTGCAACGGGGATTCCCATTTCAGGAGAAAAGTGGTTCAAGGCCATGGTTTTGAGTTCACCCTTTGTTAAATATCTCTTCAAGCCTGAATATCGAGCCAATGAGTTGTCTAAGAGTATGCAAGGAATCAATTGATCGAACAGTTTGATAGAATTTTGAAAATTATACAGGGATATTTTACTTGTGAAGGGAGATTTAACACCTTGTATCATTACCATGTAAGGCTGTTGTAACATTTTACTGGTAAGATGGAGATGAATGTTCCTTATTACCTGTTGAGAAGTATAGGTAAAATGTCAGATATGGTGCAAGCTAAATCTAAGGATGTGGATTCTAGTCTTTTCCACTCTGGATTGATCAGAATGTTAGTCTCTGAAAAGTTGGGAAAGAAAGAGATTTCATGGGAGAATTTTGTGGTTACTTCTCACTTCAAGCTGGACCCAACACCTACTCCCCAATCACAAATTGCAACTCCTTCAGCATCCACCAGTACTAAAGTAGGTATCAAAAAGTAGAGAAAGGGTAGAGCCCAAGTTTCAGAAATCAACAAGCAGGTCATGGAAGCTGAAGAGGGAATTTTTCCTTCTCTAAATAGAGATTTCTCACCCCCACCTCCACCAGGGTTAGAAGAAGTGCCTTCCTCTACCAAGTTGACATCTAAGAGAGGAAAGAAGATTCTCTTTCCTTCTTCTCCTCTAGCATTCAAAATCAAGGGTAAAAGACCTTTCACTAGGTCATCAATTCCTAAGGAGGTTTTCAAAGAGAAGTCTTTACTAGAAACCCCTATGCATAAGGAAAAAGAAAAAAACATTGAAAATCTTGTGGAGGAGAAATCAGAAACCCCTATTCGGAGGATGAAGGGTAAAGGTACCAAAATACCTTTGGAGAGGAAAGATGAAGTCATTGTGAAAATTTTTGAAGAGCCTGTGAAGAACAAAGGAGAAGTTGTTGTGCAAAAGAAGAAGCATAAAGGAAAGGGTTTTGAGAAGATTGATGAAACACACAAGCAAATTCTTGTACCGATGGAATAAGAGGATGAGAAGAAGCCTGCTGAGACTATGCATGTCTCTAATATCCCTGGTGATCAGACCTTCAGGAGACTTATCAGACAACTTAAGGAGTCAAGAAAAGAAGTGGCTAAATTGAAAAAGGAAGCCATGTATGAAAGAGTCAAGATGGCAGAGTTTATGGATGGCTACAGTCATACCCTTGACTTTGCAAGATTTGTAGCAAGGAGGACTCAACCCCTACATAGACAGTTCCAAAACCTCTATAGACAGAACAGAGGCTTCCAGGCTCAGAACAGGAAGCTAAAGGAAGAACTGAAGCATTTCCAAGATGAGGTAGCCCAAAGGAATTTATAGGTGTTAGTTGAGGCTGCCATTGAAGATGACAAACCAATAGTTAAGGGGAGCACAACTAAATTGAAGAAGCCTACCGGTGCTAATAAAAGAAGTCTATCAAGTCAATTGAAGATACTCTTTCTACCAGAAAGAGTGTGAGGGTAAGTGTCAAAATGAAAAAATAGTTGGTAAGGGGTAAGCTCCATTTTTGGGGATTGTTCCTTTTTGGGAGGGTTAACTAATATGCAAATACTATCTTTGCCATCTATACAGGCTTCTAGGCATTTAGCTATATGGATTTTGAGTTTTTGCTAAGTGCTAGCTTCACTCAGTGGTAAAAGCGCTACCTATGGTATAGTCAAGGCACCTAAGTAAAATGGTTTGGTCATCATGGAAGGACACAATCTTCTCTACACATGTCTAAGAATCAAAGATGCTGCATTTTGGCATTGCTACCCAAACCTGTATGCAATGCAACGTAAGTGGCGCTACGTAAAAGAACTGCGTAATATTCCACAGAGCGCAGAATTAATATACAAATGCAACACAGTGGTGCTACCTACAGGCGCTACGTAATATTTGGCAGGGAGCAAGTTTACACACAGGCCCAATATATGCAGCACAAGGGCACTACCTATAGGCGCTACCTAATATTTCAACAGAGGATAAATGTTGGTGCATATATGTAGTATAGGGGCGATACCTACAAACACTACCTTCTCTCCTTGTTCCATTTTAGGGTGCGCTATCCAAAGTTGCTACTCAAGGAAGTTGCTAGCAAACACCAAAAATCTAGGAGGACTAGGCCAACAACCTTGGATAAGTTGATGATGGAGAAAGTTACAGAAGTAGTAGCTGGCATGCTGAGGAAAACTATAGGTTCCAAAAGGACACATGGAAAAACATGAGCTGAGCAACAAAAGAGGATCAAATCAGTTAGAAGCATGATTGGATTAGTCACCAACATTTTCCTGTTTTATAACATAGGTTGTTTTCTTAGTTGTTAGAAAAAATAAATGTTTAAGAGATTTTCAAGGGAAGGAGGACAACTTGTACCTCCAATTGTTGCCCCCCCTTTTTGTTATAAATAGACAGATCAATTGCTTTAGTAGTTTCATATGGTTGAGCAAGGCTCCCTTTATTTTGTAATATTTTGATGAAGTGACTATGATCTAGTGATGTACTGGACTTAAGACTTTTTGGCTAATAGAAATCAGTTTCCTTTCCAGTCTATTTGCTTCAGTTGCTAAATGTTCATGCTTTGAAGGATTCACATGAATTATTGTGGTGATGTGATGGTGGATGTTTGATCATTATATTATCATGATGTTTATTGAGCTTTCTTAGTTTCTGATGTCAAGAAGATCTTGTGATTAGAAACTTTCTTCCTTAGAATTTTGTAGACCTGAAGTTTGCAACAGTCCCTACACTCCTCTCACTCAAGTCTTCCTTCTATTCATATTTACTCCCAAACTACTGGTAGAAGCTAGCCAAGACCTTAATTGCTGGTGCATGCTAGCCCTATTGTCTGAGTTAGAACATTATCATTTGAGTCCTTTTCCATTTGACCCGTTAAAACACTCTATTATTCACATATAACTTGATGGGTAATGGGCTTGCCTTCCATGCAATTTGAAGGTGACTCCTAGTGCTAACACCAGATATCATCCTCAGATGGATGGACATATCGAGATAGTCAACAAATGGGTGGAAGGCTATCTCAAGAATTATGTAGCAGGGCAACAAAAAGGGTGGGTCAGATGGTTACACTTGGGAGAATACTGCTACAACACCACCCATCACATGTCCATAGGCATGACACCATTCAGGGCATTATACAACTATGATCCACTCTCTTTTGTGGAGATTGCTTTTGGTGACAACAGGGCTCCGATGGTATAGGATTGGGTACAACAGAGTCAGGACATCCTCAGAGAACTGAAGGATCATTTACAGAGAGCACAGAACGAGCAGAAGGTCCAAGCAGATAAGCATAGAGTTGAACGTACCTTTGAGGTTGGTGACTTAGTCTATCTAAGGCTCCAACCATACATGAAGGTTTATATAAAAAGAAGTGGAGCAGAGAAGCTACAACCACATTTCTTTGGACCCTACAGGGTCAACAGGAAGGTAGGGTCCGTAGCTTATGAGCTGGAGCTTCCAGAGGGTAGCAGGATACACAATGTCTTCCATGTATCCTACCTGAAGAGGGCCATCGACCAACACATCACACCCATTGAGGTGATTCCTCCCTTGGACGAAGAGGGGAAACTTGTTTTGATTCCGAAGGAGATACTGGAGGTTCGAGAGAAGAGGCTCAGGAAGAGAAGCATCAAAGAGTACCTGATGAGATGGAAAGATCTAACCATTGAGGATTCCATGTGGGAAAATGAATAGGTTGTACATGAGATAGGTTTGGAATTGCTTGTGGACAAGCAATTTCTAGCAGGGGAGACTGTAATGTCCCCCACCTCTTGATGAAGAGGTTTGGGAATACTTAGTGGTCTAGGCATCCCCACTAGGCCATAGTCTCACACAGAGGGGAAAAGTCAACCAAACTATTGTTATATTTTTAAGTTGACTTAGTGAAAAGGTAAAAAGAGTTAAAAAGGTAACTCAATGAAGGAATAGAAGCACTGAAGGTTGAGTTAGGAGTTAACCCTAGGGGTTAACTTAACTCAACAAGGAAACATAAAAAAGGTATAAAGAGAAGGCTAGGGCACACCTCTCATTTCATCTTGGATATCTTGTATTTTCTTGTTGATGCTCTTGAGCATACAATTTTGAGGGTTTTGATATTACAAACCCTAGAGGACAATTCAATGATGAAATATTCCACTCACCTTGTCCCAATATTGGTCTCGAGGATGAAATAATCCACCCACACCATTCTAGACCCATCATCTATTCATGAGGATCAACAGGGCCGTACCAGTTAGGGTTTCCCAGCAGGGGCGCACCATTTGTTGAAGAAGAGTTTGATCTAGTCTATTGAAGAAGCTTCAGGAGATTTCAACATTAGGGTTTTTCTTGCAGGCCCTTTCTCATTAGTTTGGAGGTTTCTTTGAGGAGTTATCACGTCCCTATAATTGTCTGGAGGTTGGGATGATTTTGGGAGATAGAGGACGATTTGGTGATTCAGTGATTTTCAGATCTAGGAGGCTATAGCCCATATCTGACCTTGAAACTTCTCTCAGGGGTTTGTGACTTCCTAATCTATCATCCTAGAGAGTTTCAATGGATTCAAAGGCCTTATTCAGCTAGGCTGAATTATTGGCCATATTTAGGGTTTCAAGAGGGTCGTACCAGTTTAGGGTTTTTGCAGTTTGAGGAGGAGGCTTTAGTGTTTGGGCTCAATACTTAAGGAGGATGATATCATTGCCCTGATATATCATTGGGAGGAGTTTAGCAGCATTTGGGAGTCTTCATCTTCAGGAGGGCCGAACCCTTGGTATCCATTATCTTCAGCAGGCCGTACTAGCAGCTTGAGGGTTAGGTTAAACCCTAGTTTTTGTATTGGAGAGTTCATCTTCTATTGCAGCCTTTGGGAGGCTTACTTTGTATCTCCGTGAGCATTTTGTGTGCACCTCATATATTGTATTGAAGCCATATGAAGCTATTCCATATCTGCTTCTCTATTTGTATTAGGTGCTTACTTTCTTATAATAAAGTTCAGATCTTGTTTGTGGTTTCTATCTTGTGTATTGTTGGAGATCTTCATATATTGAAATGCTACTTGAATGAATTATGGTTGAATGACTAAATAAATCCTAAGGCCAAAATGTTCATGGTTAACCTGCATTCACAACAATAAACAATCAAATCAGGTTAGTTAGTGTTTCCACGCAAAAAAATGGCTTGGGAACATTACAATTTTTACAGTCTCTGTACATTTATTTCATTAATACAAATCATGTATTACTATATTTCTCTATTTCTGGCAATATTTATGTGTATTTCATTGTAGTATCTCTTCTTTCATTTCCTTCTAAAAAATAATTTGGATCAGTGGTATCAGAGAAGGCTGCAAGTTGGGTCTCGAGCTTCTCTCTCTTGAAGAGAATCTCTCTTGCACGCCCACAGAACCCTCAATGGTGGAAGAAAAGAAAAACGACAGAGAAGGCGATTCTATCAATCTGTTGCTTGAGAAAGCTCTCATGCGACATAGGGACGAAATGATGGAGAATTTTTCCCACATCCTTCAATGTGTACCGATAGCATGAGGCGCATATTCATCAAGTGACCACTTTGGAGGCACCTTTCCTTTAAAGGTACCATTCAATTTTGATATTCCTATATTTGAAGGTCAGATAGATGCGGATGCCCTAGACAAATGGTTAAATCTGTTAGAAGGTTATTTCTCTCTTCACAATTTTTTCGACAGAGAAAAGATCATCTTCGCGCTCCTTAAGGATTTCCCCCATGTCAAACATTGGTGGGAAACTTACTGGGAGCAAAGTTCCGCAGAGGAGTATGGAATATATGGGGCCGAGCCCACTTGGGATTTTTTTTGTGGATGCAGTAAAGGAACAGTATTACCCTGTTGGAAACTAAGAGGACCAATAAATGAGATGGGCCACACTGCGGCAAGAAAGGGGCCAAGCAGTTCTGGAGTTCACCAATATCTTCCATACCTTGCACACCAAGCTGCGTATCAAGGACTTCGACAACATTTGGTTCTAAAATACCCCGGGGCTCTACACAGATAGATCCAAACTTAAGGATTTTCTGGACATCTCATCACTCGGATCTGCTTATCGATATGTTGTTAAAATCGAGCACAAGTTTAAGCACCAGAACAAATGAGAGTTTAGTTCTTCAAATCCACAACAACCAAAGTATGATAAACATGGCCCTAGAAAACAACCTTCCGAAAACCAGTCCAAGCCACAGAAAAAGAAGGGTCACGAGAAGATTAATAAGGACACCGAAAAATGGTGCGATTTCCACAAAAGCCCCTGGCACAACACCGATGAATGTCGTTCAAAACACTCATTGGTGGCTGACATCAAAGATAAGGAGCCAAACCCTGATTCAGAAAATACTGATATAAGACAGATCATCGACACAAATCCCACTACTATTGTCGCGACCACAACAATTCAACCAGAAGAACCAATAGATCCTGAAGAGGGGGAGCACCTTTTTCATTAACAGATGTGGGTGAAGGGGACCCTGCTGCATTTTATTTTTGATAGGGGAAGCCAAAAGAACCTCATCTCAGCAAAGGTCATCAAACAGTTGGGATTGTCGACAACACTACACCCACAACCAAAGAACATTGGGTGGCTTCACCAGGGACGATATCTTCATGTCAGCCTACAGTGTCGATTGTCATATGACATCCAACCTTTCAAGGATGAGGTATTATGTGATGTTGCCCCACTGAAATTCTGTGATGTTCTCTTGGGCCAACCATATATGTGGAAGCGCCATGCTATCTATGAGTCTCGAACCCCTAGTGTCATTTTTACTCTGGGGGTCATCTCTACAAGATACCAGAGGTAGTTCCAACTACTATCCCACCTAAACAATGCCGCAAGGTAGTATCTCATACTAAAAAATTCAGCTTCTTCACAATCTATTCAAAAGGTGAAAAGAAGGATATTGCAACCACTACAACCTTGACCCAAGCACCTTCTATCCAACAGAAGCAGGTCGATAAGATTGCAGCAAAGCAAAAAAATTCCTTCTGTACATAGTCATCTCAGGTAGCCCAACTGGTTGAACAGATTCAACCCCACCATCAACAAGTTCATGACAACCTTCCACAAACCAAGCAGCGCGACGTCTCCACCAAGGCAAACAACTCACCAAGATTCAAATTCAGCAAATGCTTCCCTCTCTCCCCCGGGAAATCAACGCAATGGAGACCATTTCTTCCTAAGGAGGTAGGATTGATCCAGGTGGATATTGGTGTCTGCCCACCTATTCCATGGGCTCTAAAAACAATTTTCCATCTTGGCAGTTTTACGACAGTTTTTCGGGTTCCAAACTTCTGAGGCTGTTTTGAGGCCCTAAATGAACCTTTTTGGGGATTTTGGGCCCAAGTGACCATAAAGGGCACTGACTTGGGCCAATTGAAATTTGTTCTTCTTAGTCATACCTTTCCAACGGTGTATCGAGTGCCCCAAATGAAGATCCTATGAAAAAGTTACGCCCTCGAGAAGTTGACGTATCAACTACCCCCATTAGGGCCGACAAACCTTTTGGATTTTCATCTTCCATGGTTAGGGTTTTGGATTTTACTTATGTTAAAAAAGGCCTTTTGAGCCTCATTGTAACAATCATCTTCTTGTGAATGTGAGTAGCCGTCGCATCTCTTATTAGAGATAAGCTTCCACCATTCTAGCGAGTCTTTCATTCTATATTTTTACAGTCTCTGTACACTTATTTCATTAATAGGAATCATGTATTATTGTATTTCTCCATTTCTGGCAATATTTATGTGTATTTCATTGTAGTATCTCTGCTTTCATTTCGTTCTCAAAAATAATCTGGATCATTGGTATCAGAGCAGGCTGCTCTTGATTGTTTTTCAGTGCATGTCCCCGACGAGGTCCAAGTATAGCAAGTTGGGTCTCGAGCTTGTCTCTCTTGAAGACAACCTCTCTCGCATGCCAAAGAAACCCTCAATGGCAGAAGAAAAGAAAAATGATAGAGAAGATGATTCTATCAATTTGTTCCTTGAGAAAGCTCTCACGCGACAGAGAGACGAAATGATGGAAAATTTTTCCCACATCCTTCAACTCATGTCGATAGCATCAGGCGCATATTCATCAAGAGACCACTTTGGAGGCACCTTGCCTTTCAAGGTACATGTCATTTTTTATATTCCTATATTTGAAGGTCATATAGATGTCGATGTCCTAGATAAATGGTGAAATCTACTAGAAGGTTATTTCTCTGTTCATAATTTTTTCAACAGAGAAAAGATCATCTTTGTGCTCCTTACAGATGTCCCCCATGTCAAACATTGGTGGGAAACTTACTGGGAGAAAAGTTCCACAGAGGATTCTAGAATATATGGGGCTGAGCCCACTTGGGATTTTTTTGTGGATGTAGTAAAGGAACAATATTACCCTCTTGGAAACTATGAGGACCAATATATGAGATGGACCACACAACGAAAAGAAAGGGGCCAAGCAGTTTCGGAGTTCAACAATACCTTCCATACCTTGCGCACCAAGATGGGTATCAAGGACTCCGAACGACATTTGGTTCTAAAATACCGCGGGGTTCTACACAGATACATTCAAACTGAAATGGATTTTCTTGACATCTCATCACTCGGTTCTGCTTATCGAAATGTGGTTAAAATCGAGCAGAAGTTTGTGCACCAGAGCAAACGGGAGTTCAGGTCTGCAAATCCAAAACAACCAAAGTATGATAAATATGTCCCTAACAAAAAACCTCCCTATTGGGCACTTTAATTGTCTAATTGAATGGAAAATCAAAGTGTTCAATATGAATTGTCAACCCAGGGAAGTCTGTTATTTCAAGATAATTCTACACAATCTATGCTAGATTATGAAAGCATCTCTAATCTAATTGCAGTAGGGAAGTTCTTTTAACAAAATTAAACAAACAATATTGCTAACACAATTGTGCTGATAAAGCTGGAGTGCTACAGAATTAAAATCATAATTGCAACCTAAACTGTTGAATCTACAAAGACCACAAATTGCCTACCTTAATCTAACTTTCTAATTTACTTTTGCAGGAAGAAATTCTATACTATTGCTGAAGGAAAATCTACTTATTGCAAGAAGCTACTTCACACTTTTAATTCTCCAAAAGAAGCTTTTAACCTAATGTAGAAAAAGGAAAAGCAGTTCTCCAGCCATGTTCATCAACTGACTTCTAAATCTCATGAGACAAGTTTATGCGCATTTACCAAGAAGGAACTAAACTGTAACAACAGTTGTATTCAGAAATATCTAACAGTTAAACCATTTACAATGAAAACGACTAAATCTAGAATTCAAAACAGAGGAGAATTGGTGAGGAAGGTGGGCCCTTTCCTTCTCACCGAATCCTCTCAAAAGATAGGTTACAGTCGCTAAAGAAATTCAATCCACTTCTTCATTCAATTTCCAAAAAGATGTCTGTGTAAAATAATCGTTCCTTTCTTCAGTTCAAGCAAAAAGACTAACAACCCCTTACATTACAAAAGCTCTGCTATTTATAGTCAGAGTCAATCAATGTTCAAAAACAGAGCAGTCCTGAGAATCCCCGATTCTCAGGCCGTTCGTTAGATATCATTAATACCAAATCTTAAATTCTCCTTCATCAACATCGTGAGCCAACATTCTAATCAACAGGTGTTGCAGCAGTCGTATCACAACAAGACTGGTGGCGTCTGTTGTAACAGCTTCCGAGATTAACAGGCTTCTGTCGTAGCAGTTGTGTAACAACTTCCAGGATTGATGGGCGTCTGTTGCAAAAATCCTGTAACAGCTTCCAGGATTGATGGGCATCCGTTGCAGAAGTCCTATAACAGCTTCGAGGAATTGTGCATAGCTGTGACAACAACGAGTTCCTTGAAGTGGGCTGTTCTAATACTTTGATCATTAGTTGAATTATTTCATGGGTAAAATATGTGAATGTTATCAATCAAACATGCTAAGTAAATGAAAACATAAAAGCAAGATGAATAGTTCGTACCTTGGGAAAAAGGGTCTTGGTGCTCATTATAATAGTCATTTAGCTTAGGAATGAGAAGGTTGAATGATCAAAAGGTGTAGTGAAAAAGGGGCATTTCAGGGTCCTAACACTCCCAAAAACTAGTCCAAGCCACAGGGAAAGAAGGGTCATGGGAAGATGAAGAAGGACACCGGAAAATGGTGTGATTTCCACAAATTCCCCTGTCACAACACCAATGAATGTCGCTGAAAACACTCATTGGTGGCCGAGATCAAAGACAAGGAGCCGAACCTTGATTCAAAAAATACTGATAGAAGACAAATCATCAACGCAGATCCCACTGCTATGGTCGCGACCACAACAATTCAACCAGAAGAACCAACAAATCCTGAAGAGGGGGAGCGCCTTTTTCATTCACAGATGTGGGTGAAGGGGACCCCGCTACATTTTATTGTTGATAGAGGAAGCCATAAGAACCTCTTCTCAGTAGAGGTCATCAAATAGTTGGGATTGTTGACAACACCACACCCGCAACCATACAACATTGGGTGGCTTCGTCGGGGATGAGATCTTCGTATCAGTCAGCAGTGTCTATTGTCATACGACATCCAACCTTTCAAGGATGAGGTATTATGTGATGTTGCCCCACTGGATGTCTGTGATGTTCTCTTGGGCCAGCCATATATGTGGAAGCGCCATGCTATCTATGAGTCTCAACCATGTAGTGTCATTGTTACTCTGGGGGTGTCGAAGATAAAAATTGCAACGAGGAATTTCTCTAATAAAGTATTGGTAAAGCCTATTATTTAAACTATGCTAATAAGATATAATACTAGTAGGTGGTAACCCCTTATAGATTGGAGGCTCGAAGATAGTCATATCACACATTTTATGCTGCTCTTTCGATGCTGCGTACATGGTCTTATATGGTTGGTGATGCAATCTTGGTTTCGTTTTGACATAATGACATGTGGATGATGCATTTTATGGGATGTTTTGTTATTTGAAGCTTTAATTTTATGTTATGATTGGCATATATTTATAGTTTTTATATTTGATCATGTCAATGATTATTACTTGGCTACACCTGCATAGAAATATGTTAGTAACAACATAAACAAAAGAAAAAGGGAAGAGACTTACAAAAAATAAAAAAGAAAGGGCGTATGTTATGCTATGTTAGAAGTTAGGTGCAAATAAAATGAAAACAAGTTAGTGTTAATCCTAACTATTAATGGTTAGTCTCTATGCTATTTTCATTTGAGTTATATTGGGCGCATTTGATATGGCAATACATATGGTATGGTATGGAAGTTTGGCAATGATTAATATGAATTTTTGGGTGGCGCATTTGGCAAGCAATGTGGTCGCAAATTTCAATGGTTTGGAATTAATGACATGGTTAAATGTATTAGTGATTGTTGGCTGTCTTGTACTTCAAAATTGAATGAAGAGGAGATGGAAACGACGTGAAGTCAATTCACATCACTCCATACTTTTTCCATCGAGCCGTCACCCTATTATGGTTATTGTTGCATTTCATTTTGTTGGTGGTTAAGCTCTGAGATCCAAGCCTGGGAAGGAAGCGTTCGACCAACTTGCCCCTTTTAAGCTATTGGTTACATGAATGGTTCTTTTTCACCCATCCATGAATTACACTCTGTGTATGAATGAACGATGGATCAGTAATGCTTTGGTTTGTGTTTTCTTGAGATTGGAAACTGTGTAAATGCGTGGTTTTTCTCTCTAGAATTATTGTGTGGTTATTCGTTCTGCAAGTAAAAGATTTGGTTTAGTTGTTGATGAAAATCATGATGGCTCTCTATGTTTTTTGAGTGGTTATGGGTATTATCACTCTGTGTTTTGGAGGGTTTCACTCTGTTTATCCTTGCTGGCCGCTTCCTCACAGTTATGAGAGTAACCATGTCTAGACATATTCGGGCTGCTATGTGGTTGTTGTGTATGTTTTTCCGACATCCTTTTGGTCACTGTGTATTTTTCGGAGTCATGGTCGTGGGTTTATTCACATGGTTGTGGTTTTTTTTTTATGGTCTTGGGATCAATGTTTCTCAGAGTTCGGTCTTAGGGTGGAAATTATGCCAAGATATATGATTTATGGTTGATTGGGTGATATAAGTTATGCCCCAGGTCTGCATTTCCAATGGCATTGTCATCAAATGAAATGGATAAAGGTTATACCTCTGTGTATTCTGGGTTCTTTTTACTGTCAAATGGAAATTCGATTCTCCTCTACATCGTTGTCTGATCCAGGTGGATATCGGTGGCCACCCATCTTCTCCAACTGGCCCAAAACATGTTTTTGGCAATTTTGGCAATTTACTATTTTTAGCAGTTTTTAACTTCCGGGGCCATTTTGAGGCCCTAAACGATGTTTTTTGAGAAAACGGGGAGCAACATGGATTATGGATCAATGTTTCTCACCCAAAAGTTGTATTTCTTGGATAGATCTTTCCAACGAGCTATCATACGCCTAAAACATAGATCGTATGCAAAAGTTACGATCCCGGGAAGTTGATGCACCAACTTACCCAAACGGGGCCCACATGACTTTTGGCGCTTCATCTCCTATGGTTAGGTTTTTGGATGTCTAGGGTTTTTGGAATTCCTCCTTATTGTAAAAATTCCTTTAGAGCCTCATTGTAATCATCTTCTCACAGATGCAAGTAGCCGTCACATCTCTTCTCAGAGATAAGCTACCACCATTCTAGCGAGTCTTTCACTCTGTATTTTACAGTCTCTGTACATTTATTTCATTGATAGAAATCATGTATTAATGTATATCTGTGACTCTTATTTTATTTCCTCTATATCTCTGTTATATTGTTGTCTCTCTTGCAATATCTCTAAATATTTATGTGTTATATCTCCGCTCTCATTTCTTGCCGAAAATAATCCGGATCAGTGGTATCAGAGCAGGCTGCTCTTGATCGTTTTTCAGTGCATGTCCCCGACGAGGTCTGAGTATAGAAAGTTGGGTCTCGAGCTTGTCTCTCTTAAGGAAAATCGCTCTCGCACACCCAAGAAACCCTCAATGGCGGAAGAAAAGAAAAACGACGGAGCAGATGATCCTATCAATTTGTTGCTTGAGCAAGCTCTCACGCGACAGAGGGACGAAATGATGGAGAAT
>JZKD02S2080036.1:42955-60574 GCA_000966675.3 Picea glauca | reverse complement strand
AACTAGTCTGAACAACGCCTGCCAGAATGTACTCATGAATCTGCTATCTCTGTCACTGACATGGTTTTGGGTAGGCCGTGCAGTCTGAAGATCTCCCTAAAAAACAATTCGGCCACCTATGTTGCACTGAAGTCTGTGGCTATGGAGAAGAAGTGTGAAAATTTCATCAACCTGTCCACCACTATGAAAATGCAGTCTTTCCCCTGCGTTTTTGGCAACCTTGTGATGAAATCCATGGATATGCTTTCCCACTTGTGCTCTGGGATGGGTAGGGGTTGCAGTAGTCCTGTCGGGTTAGTGTGCTCATCCTTGTTCTCCTGGAACGTAGTAAACTCCTTGAGATGCCTCAATACATCCTCCTTGAGGACCTTCCATGATAACCTCTCCCTCACCTGCCTGTATGTCTTACCAATTCCTTGGTGCCCTGCCATTGGTGAGTCATGACATGCCTGCAACACTTTGGCCTTGAAGGCCGATCCAGGAACCAAAAAGATTTGGCCCTTGGAATAGATGAGGCCATCAATGATCCTGAAGTTATCATCATGTACTTGCTCGTCCATTAGCTGACAAGCAAACTAATTGTTTGCATACTCCATCACCAAGTGGTCCTTCCAGTCAATAGATACATTTTTCATCGCATAAATGGATGGCCTCCTGGAAAATGCATCAGCCACCACGTTTTTCTTCCCTTTGACAAATTCAATGTCAAAGTCATAGGCCTGTATTCTTCTTACCCATTTTTGTTGCCTTTCATTTAAGTCCTTCTGCTCCAATAGGTACTTAAGACTATTATGATCTGATCTGACCACAAACCGTGCACCTACCAAGTATTGCCTGAATTTGTCTAGTGTGTGCATGATAGCCAGCGTTTCTTTGTCATAAATTTTGTAAAGTAGCTCAGGTCCCCTGAGTTTTTGGCTCTCAGAGGCAAGAGGGTGCATGTTTTGCATCAGTACGGCCCCTATACCTTCTCCCGAGGCATCACACTCCTAGGTAAAAGGCTGGCCGAAATCTGGTAGGGCTAAGACTGGGCACGTGCTCATCACCTTTTTCATCTTGTCAAACGTAAATTGATCCTCCTCACTCCATTTGAAGGCTCCCTTCTTAGTCAAATCGATCAGGGGTGCACAAAGTTGAGAGAACCCTTTGACAAATTTCCGTAATAAGTGCACATGCCTAGAAATCCCTTTAATTATGTGAGTGTCTTAGGAGTAGGCCACTCCATAATGGCTTTAATTTTCTCCTGATGTACCTATACCCCCTTTTCTCCGATGATGTGTCCCAAGTAAAGAACATTTGCCATTCCAAACTCACATTTGGACTCCTTAGCGTACAATGATTGTTCCTCCATGATAGACAGAAATTTGTCCAGATGTTGAAGGTGTTCCTCCCACGTCTTGCTATAAATGAGCAAGTCATCAAAAAATACTAACAAATGCTTTCTCAACTGTTTGCTAAAAACATGGTTCATACAATATTGGAACGTGGCTGGGGCAATGGTTAACCCAAAGGGCATCACCAAGAACTCATAATGACCATAATGACATCTGAAAATAGTCTTTGGAATGTCCTCCTCCCTCATTTTGATTTGATGGTAGCCAGAGCGTAGGTCAATCTTTGTGAAATAGACAGCCCCACATAGTTCGTCCAACAACTCATCAATCCTTGGTATAGGATACCTGTTTTTGATTTTCTTCTTATTGAATGCCCAGAAGTCAATGGACATGGGCATAGTTCCATCTTTTTTCTTGACCAACACTACTGAAGAAGAAAAAGGGATAGATCTCGGTCTGATGTGCCCCATGTCCAAGAGCTCTTTGATGGCCTTCTCTATCTCGTCTTTATACTTCTTCGGATGACTGTACGGTGTGGTGATGACTGGTTTGGCTCCTGCCTCCAACTCAATGATGAGCTCAAATCCCCTGTCTGGTGGCACCCCTGGTGGAATCGGTCCAAACACTTTGTTGTGTTTGTCAAGGATCTCTTGGATTTCTGGAGTGTAGTGAACCTTGCCCTGCTCATCCACACATGACAAAATCCTACATTCAGCTGCATACACTATCTCCTCTCTCCTGAATATGGCCTCCATCCTCTTGGCCATAACTACCTTGGCAGAATTACTTGTCATACCTCAGAGAACTACCTTTCATCCACCCTCCTCTGTAAAATACATCTCCATGGTCTTGTAATTGGTGGTGATAGGCCCCAACATGATGAGCCACGGAACTCCAAGGATTATGTTAGTATCTAGAAGGTCCATCACATAGACATCATGTATCAGCTCATGCCTACCCAATGTAAGCTTCATACCTGGGATGTACCTGTCACAAGGCATAGTGCATCCACCTGCTACCTCTACCTTGAATCCTTCAAATTCAACCGTGGGTATATGCCTCCTCCACAATAGTGTTGATTCAATGAAGTTGTGAGAAGCTCCCCCATCAATCAACACTGGTAGCTTTTGCCCCTACAAGACTCCCCTCATCCTGAAAGTGTTATATTTGGGCACCCAGCTGATATATGCCAAGGTGGCTTTCTCCTCGGTCATACTGTCAAGTCATGTAGTCTCCTCCTATGTTGTCTATGTGGTGTCTGCCTCTGTGTTTTGTATCTGGCCGAAATTCTCCTCTTCCTCATTGTCTGAAGTTACTTCTATGTAGTGCACTTGACCATGGCCCATGCATTTGTGTGATGGGTTCCATGGTTCTTTGCAAGTGAAGCAAAGTTGCTTCCTCCTCAATTCCCTCCTAGTGTTTTCATCCACTCTGCCACGACCCCTATCAAACCCCCTTGTGTCATGTCCTCCTTGGTTCATTGGAGGTCTTTCATCTCTCCCCCATGTGTTAAGAGGTGGTCTATGTACAAATTTTGGCTTGGAAGCTGGCCCTAGATCCCTTGTCCTCCAAATAACATCCTATAGGGTGGTGGGCTTAAAATCCTTTACCCAACCCTTCAAGGGTTCCATCAACCCTTCAGTGAAGAGCATCATGAGTCTGGTCAGTGATATATCCTGCACCATGACTACTAGCCTTTGGAATTCTTCAATGTATACCTTTGCTGCTCCTGTTTGGAGTTGTGTGAGCTCTCAGAAGTGTAGTTCAGCATCCCCCTGATCAAATATGTCAATGAGCCTCTGAGTAAACTCTGTGTAGGTCACTATCTAATTGTGGCCTAGTGTGGTGAGTCCATGATACCACCAATAATGAGCCTTGCCATCCAAGTACATAGTGGCAAATTTAATGGCTTCCATATCCCTCATGGGATTAAGCTGCAAATAACTGTCCAGCTTATGTACCCATGCCTGCGCTGTCATCTTGGTCGTACCATCAAAGTATGGGATCTCCATTTTCCCTGCTCTTCGTTCAAACTCATAGTTTCTTATGTGGTTCGGCCTGGGTTTGTTTCTGAACTTGAGTTGGCAGTATTGATCCAAGAACATCTGCCTCTGGATTATCATATCCAAGTCATGGTACTCCATGGTGCACTACGCCATTTTCTCAACAAAGTCATCCACCTGCTCATGCTGTATTTTTTCATCTGTGGACGTGGGCAAGTAAGGTCTAGGGGTAGCCCTGCTACCCATCTGTCCATGTGACGTACCCCCTCCCTGGCATCCCTCGAAACTGGGGGCCTTTTCTAGATTATGCTTGTTTCCACCATGGGATCCACCAACCTCTCTTCTTCCGTACGTCTCAGGGTCTTTCCCTTGATGAGTCATCTGCATCAATAGCTCGATTATCCGAGTTTGGTTCTCATCAATCTTCCTCAGATTCCCATCTACTTTCTTCAAGGTCTCAGTGATTTTGGTTTTCCCCTTCTGGTTTGTCTCCTATATTTCCTGTAAGTGATGGACCAGGTTTCCTTCTGTAAGGTTTAGGGTTTTATGGAATTTAGATGCCAAGTAAGCCAAGCCTTGTGGCTCACGATCATCACCTGAATATTTCACCATTGAATTGTCCTCTAGGGTTTGTAATATCAAAACCCTCAAAACTGTATGCTCAATAGCATCAACAAGCAAATACAAGATATCCAAGATGAAATGAGAGGTACACCCTAGCCTTCTCTTTATACTTTTTTTATGTTTCCCTGTTGAGTTAAGTTAACCCTAGGGTTAACTCCTAACTGAACCTCCAACGCTTCTATTCCTTCATTGAGTTAACTTTTTAACTCTTTTTACCTTTTCACTAAGTCAACTTAAAAATATAACATTAGTTTGGTTGAATTTTCCCCTCTGTGTGAGACTATGGCCTAGTGGGCATGCCTAGACCACTAAGTCTTCCCAAACCTCTTCATCAAGAGGTGGGGGACATTACAAAAATACAGAGTGAAAGACTCGCTAGAATGGTGGAAACTTATCTCTAAAAAGAGATGTGATGGCTACTCACATTCGCAAGAATATGATTGTTACAATGAGGCTCAAAGGGCATTTTTTAACATAACTAATATCCAAAACCCTAACCTCGGAAGATGAAAAGCCAAAAGGTTTGTTGGCCCCGATGGGGGTAGTTGATATGTCAACTTCCCGGGGGCGTAACTTTTGCATAGGATCTATGTTTGGGGAACTCAATACACCGTTGAAAAGGTCTAATCGAGAAGAACAACTTTCGAGTGGCCCAAGTTAGTGTCCTTGGAAATCACCTAGGCCCCAAATCCCCAAAAAACGTCGTTTAGGGCCTCAAAACGGCCCCGAAAGTTTGGAACACGAAAAACTGTGGAAAAACTGCCAAGATGAAAAACTGTTTTTCGAGCCCATGGAATAGGTGGGTGGCCATTGATATCCACCTGGATCAATCCTCCATCCTTGGGAAGCAATGGTCTCCATTGCATTGAGTTCCCGGGGGATAGAGAGAAGCGTTTGTTGAATCTAAATCTTGGTGAGTTGCTTGCCTTGTTGGAGACGTCGCACAGCTCGGTTTTTGGAAGGCTGTCATGAACCTCTTGTTGGCAGGGATGAATCTGTTCAACCAGTCAGGATACCTGAGATGACTGTGTACAAAAGGAATTGTTTTGATTTGCTGCAATATTATTGACCTGCTTTTGTTGGATAGAAGGTGCTTGGGTCTACGTTGTAGTGGTTGCAGTATCCTTATGTTCACCAATTGAATAGATTGTGAAGAAGCTAAATTTTGTAGTATGAGATATTACCTTACGGCATTGTTTAGGTGGGACAGTTGTTGGAACTACCTCTAGTATCCTGAAGAGATAATCCATCAGAGTAACAATGACACTACGAGGTCATGACTCATAGATAGCATGGCACTTCCACATATATGGTTGGCCCAAGAGAATGTCACAAACATCTAACGGGGAAATATCACATAATACCTCATCCTCGAAACGGTGGATGACTTATGACAATCGACACTGCTTGCTGACACCAAAATCATGTCCCTTGCGAAGCCACCTGATGTTGTATGGCTGCAGGTGCAGTGTTGTCGACAATCCAAATTGTTTGGCGACCTCTGCTGAGATGAGGTTCTTCTGGCTTCCACTATCAACAATAAAATGTAGCGGGTTCCCCTTCACCCACATCTGTGAATGAAAAAGGTGCTCCCCCTCTTCAGGATCTGTTGGTTATTCTGGTTGAATTGTTGTGGTCATGACAATAACAATGGGATCTGCGTCGATGATCTGTCTTCTATCATTATTTTCTGAATCAGATTTTGAATTAGGGTTTGGCTCCTTGTCTTTGATCTTGGCCACCAATGAGTGTTTTGAGCGACATTCATCAGTGTTGTGCCAGGGGATTTTGTGGAAATCACAGCATTTTCCAGTGTCCTTCTTCATCTTCCCGTGACCCTTCTTTTCCTATGGCTTGGACTAGTTTTCAAGAGGTTGTTTGTTAGGGACATTTTTATCATACCTTAGTTGTTGCGGATTCACAGACCCGAACTCCCGTTTGTTCCATTGCTTAAACTTCTGCTTGATTTTAACAGCATATTGATAAGCAGAACCGAGTGATGAGATGTCCAGAACATCCATTTCAGTTTAGATGTAACTGTGTAGATCCCCGCAGTATTTTAGAACCAAATGTCATTCAGACTCCTTGATACCCAGCTTGGTGCACAAGGTATGGAAGGTATTGGTGAACTCCAGAACTGCTTGGCACCTTTCTTGCCGCAGTGTGGTCCATCTCATATATTAGTCCTCATAGTTTCCAAGAGGGTAATACTATTCCTTTACTGCATCCATAAAAAAATCCCAAGTGGGCTCCACCCCATATATTCCAGACTCCTTTGTGGAACTTTGCTCCCAGTAAGTTTCCCACCAATGTTTGACATGGGGGAGAGCCTTAAGGAGCATGAAGATGATCTTTTATCTATTGGAAAAATTGTGAACAGAGAGATAACCTTCTAATAGATTTAACCATTTGTCTTGAGCATTCGCATCTATTTGACCTTCAAATATAGGAATATCAAAATTGGCATGTACCTTGAAAGGCGAGATGCCTCCAAAGTGGTTGCTTGATGAATATGTGACTGATGCTATCGGCAGGCATTGAAGGATGTGGAAACAATTCTCCATCATTTTGTCCCTCTGTCACGTGAGAGCTTACTCAAGCAACAGATTGATATAATCATCTGCTCTGTCATTTTTCTTTTCTTCCGCCATTGAGGGTTTCTTGGGCATGCAAGATCGATTGTCTTCAAGAGAGACAAGCTCGAGACCCAACTTGCTATACTCAGACCTCATCGGGGACATGCACTGAAAAATGATCAAGAGCAGCCTGCTCTGATACCAATGATCTAGATTATTTTTAAGAACGAAATGAAAGGAGAGACACTACAATGAAATACAGATAAATATTCCCAGAAACAAAGAAATACAGTAATACATGATTTCTATTAATGAAATAATTGTATAGAGACTGTAAAAATACAGAGTGAAAGACTCGCTAGAATGGTGGCAACTTATCTATGAGAAGAGATGTGATGGATACTCACATTCACAAGAAGATGGTTGTTATAATGAGGCTCAAAAGGCCTTTTTTAAAATAAGTAAAATTCAAAACCCTAACCCTGGAATATGAAAAGCCAAAAGGCTTGTGGGCCCTGGTGACGGTAGTTGATACGTCAACTTCTCAAGGGTGTAAATTTTCCATAGGATCTCAGTTTGGGGCATTCGCTACACCGTTGTAAAGGTCTAACGAAGAAGAACGAATTTTGAATGGCCTAGGCTAGTGCCATTTATTTTCACTTGGGCCCCAAATCCCCAAAAAATGTTGTTTAGGGCCTCAAAACAGCCCCAGAAGTTTGGAACCCGAAAAACTGTTGAAAAACTGTCAAGATGGAAAACTATTTTTTGAGCCGGTGGAATAGGTGGGTGGCCACCGATATCCACCTGGATCAATCCTCCCTTCTTAGGAAGCAATGGTCTCCATTGTGTTGAGTTACCAGGGGAGAGAGGGAAGCATTTGTTGAATCTGAATCTTGGTGAGATGCTTGCCTTGCTGGAGACGTCGCGCTGCTTGGTTTGTGGAAGGCTGTCACAAACCTGTTGTTGGCGGGGTTGAATCTGTTCATCCAATCGGGCTACTTGAGATGACTATGTGCAGAAGGAATTTTTTTTCTTTGTTGCAATCTTATCGACTTGCTTTTGTTGGATAGAAGGTGCTTGGGTTGAGGCTGTAGTGGTTGCAGTATCCTTCTGTTCACCTTTTGAACAGATTGTGAAGAAGTTGAATTTTGTAGTATGAGATACTACCTTGCGACATTGTTTAGGTGGGATAGTATTTGGAACTATGTCTGGTATCCTGTAGAGATGAACCCCCAGAGTAACAATGACACTGTGGGGTCGAGACTCATAGATAGTGTTATCACCTTAACAATATTTATATCGGGATCTAAAAATTTCTGAGGTTCAGCGAGATGATATACCACAGTAGAGGCATGATAGTTTAGGGCGTTCGGTTATATCCTACGGCATATGAACGAATATAGAGGAGGCGGGAATGGAGTAGCTCGGTGAACCGTCGATCTTGAAGAATCTCAGATCCACGGTCGAGGCCCACATCGGACCAACAAATAGCACAGAACTTAACATCGCAAAGGCAGACCGGGGAAAACCACTCTGGTTTTGATGGGGAACGTGTGGCGCTCTTACACATGCATCGGGGGAGACAACGGATTTCCCGAAACCACTTTTTCTATGGCCCTGATGTCACGTGGTTAAAAATGTCACATCAATAACTCGTAGGAAGAATGGTGGCTGGTCAGATCACCTCACATCACTGGTCCAGGTACTTCCCCAGATGATGTACTAAAAGGACGTCGTCACATAAATAACTCGAGGCTCATCATTCAAAGTGGATTGATGAAGCGTGGCACACCAGCGCAATGTGATAGTAATTCGTGATCAAAGTACAAAAAACCATCAAATCTCAGATATGAGATCATTTTATCCTATTCTGGGAAATTGCCATCTTATGCGTAAGAAAAACAAGCTCGGTCTGTGTTCCTGAAATTCTGTAAACTCAAAAGGTGGCCAAATGAAGGTCTCTGCAAAGTACGAAAGGTATGGATAATACCCATCAAATGGTGTCTTGTTGATATGCATGGACAAGCAGACAAACCTATCGTTTCCATTTTATTCGAAAATGCTCTCAGAACAGAAGAAATAGGGCAAAAACAACTAACATTGATGAAAGTTGCTTGCCTTTCGGTTTTTGCTCACCAAGGAGAAATGATTTTTCGTGGTTTTCAAGATCCAGTGGCCATTCTATTACAGTCTTCAGTGAAGGATGAATTTGTTTCATTCATAAGCTCAGATTTTGGATTCAATTTATTTCTTCAGCCGCCATCTTTTACATTTTTCTACCAGCTTAAGAAAAATGTGAACAAAGGAAAATCAGGAAGCCAATTGCTTGATTGGCTGCATTGGCACTTTAGCATCACTTGATTGAGTGGTCATCCCAGCAGCTTTAGGGTAGGTAGGGATGTGAAAATAAGCTTGTCGGTCAAGCATTTTCCAGTTTGAGTTTTCTAGCACTAAATATAATCAGTTTTCAATAATGTACTCGAGCGTCCCACATGCAGTTGAAATCAGTGCATAGAGCTTGGTAAGAGCAAGGTACACACATGTTTTGGGAACAACCCAATGGATCAGGCACCGGGTATACAAGTTATTTGCTACCTCACTGGGAAGATAGCATCCCTAGTTGGAGCCAATGTTATCACCTTAACAATTTTTACATCGAGATCTAAAAATTTCTGAGGTTCAGCAAGACGCTATACCACAGTAGAGGCGTGATAGTTTAGGGAGCTCGGCTATATCCCGCGGCATATGAACAAATATAGCGGAGGCAGGAATGGAGTAGCTCGGTGAACCGTCGATCTTGAAGAATCTCAGATCCACGGTCGAGACCCACATCGGACCAACAAATAGCACATAACTTAACATCGCAAAGGCAGACCGGAGAAAACCACTCTGGTTTTGATGGGGAACGCATGGATCTCTTACACACTCATCGGGGAGACAATGGATTGCCCAAAACCACTTTTCCTATGGCCTTGATGTCACGTGGTTCAAAATCTCACATCAATAACTCGTGGGAAGAATGGCGGCTGGTCAGATCACCTCACATCACCGGTCCAGGTACTTCCCCAAATGACGTACTAAAAGGACGTCGTCACATAACTAACTAGAGGCTCATCATTCAAAGTGGATTGATGAAGCATGGCACACCAGCGTACTGTGACAGTAATTCGTGATCAACGTACCAAAAATCATCAAATCTCATATATGAGATCATTTTATCCTATTCTGGGAAATTGCCATCTTATGCGTAAGAAAAACAAGCTCGGCCTGTGTTCCTGAAATTCTGTAAACTCAAAAGGTGGCCAAATCAAGGTCTCTGCAAAGTCCTAAAGGTATGGATAATACCCATCAAATGGTGTCTGGTGTGACTGGGTTCTCCACTAATGTACCAAGCAGGTCAATAAGTAAGGATGAAAGATGGGTCTTGCAGATACTGGCGACTAAATTTCATACCGAACCTGAAACTAAGACAGAGTTGGGAGTCAAATTAAACCCCGTTATAAGGGATCTCTTCATAAATGAACACGCGGACAACACCTGCCACCCAGATGCAAAGAAGAAGAGGAGCAAAAGGCGGAGGACAGAGGCCAAAACTGAGATGATAGAAAGCATTGGGGAAAATCCCTATTGGTGGAGTACCCTGGAAGAGGAAATCACCAAGATGAGGTGAATCCTCAGGTAAAATTTTGGTGTATTTCAGAAAGTTTTGGATAGATGTCAGCTTAAGAAAAGGGAGTCCTGATATGACATATCGTTTACTAACGGTCCTTTTAAATAATACAACTGTTATTTCTTTTTGTAACTTGTATTTGTTTTTGGAATTATGAGGAAGTCGGAATGTTTTAAATTCCACACGAAATTCCTCTATATATGCTTGGCCTCACAAGTATAGAAAAGGGGGGGGAGAAAGGAGGAGCCTGCCCTCTGTGCAGGAAAACTTTGTAAATCTCTGGGGTTGAAATGAATACATGGATGCAAGGGAAGATTTTGGACTTTTTATGAAAATATTCTAATTGGTGGTGTTATGAGTCTCGTTTTCTCTCATAGTATGTGTTTCCTATTATTATGTATTTCATTTTTCTTTCTTCTATCTAAATTGAGAAATTAAAAGTCCAGAATTCATTATTCAATGCTCTCGGCTTGGCGATTTAGACTATGTTTGTCTCTTCTAAACCATTTCAGAATTCATTATTATAATGCTCTGATAATAGTTGTGTGTTTCTTTTGTTCTGATACCATCTAAATTTTCAAGCATAAACTCAGAAGTCACTTCCTCATTTAGCCTTTTCCTCTTAATTGTTTTTATGATTTGGCAATGCATCCTACATTTTTGACCCCATAGCCCAAAGGTCATCTTCAACTCTTCAACAATTTTATTAAAAACCTCAAACAGACCAAATCTAGCCACCGATTTCCATAGATATATCAAGTGACATTAGAGAGCCCTCTCTGAGTTGAGCAGGCTAGTGCCTCAGCTCTAAAGTTGGTTGAAACAATTACCTCTGTCGTTTGTCTATTCAGCCGGACAGATTTACAGAGTGCTAACATTCTGGCATCGTTGCCAGGGACGAAATTGAAAAATTTTCCCTGGGAAGAACGACATGGTTGAGTTCTAAGGTCTGAGAGCGGCAGACACTTAGGCACACATTGGATATATTCTTGCTCTGGCGACTCCACTTCAGTTCGAAGGTGACTCCACAAATAAAAAAAATCCTAAATTTCCAAGAGGCGACCCTGCTCTCAACGCTTCAAGCACAAGACAGAAACTTCACTGAAAGATGAAACCCCTTGATAGGGGTGAGGAAAGGCATCATGAGGGAAAATAGGTACTCAAAATGGGATCTCTTACAGAGCATTTTACTTTTCATTTTAAGTTGCCTTTGATCCTTCCTTGAACATGCCAATCGAACTTTATTTTACCTATTGTATCTTAAAAATGATCATGAAAGACTTGCAATTATATTTCCTCCTCTAGACGTTGCACATGCATACCCCCACCTTGTCGTTGGTTTTGAAAAAATGTTTTCACCTGGGCCATGCAATGGCAATGGCCAAGTTGATGAATCCCATGAGACTCATACCAATGTTTCTACCATTGTTCTTGGTCCAACACCCCCTAAGGCCCGACATAAATATATACCCTTAAAGCTACCCCAAACCCTTCATGATTTACCTCCAAATTACTATGAGTACCTACCTGTGTTCGACGGAGAATCAGATATCATCTTGGCCGAAAAGCACATTCAAGGGTTTGAGCATTTTATAGATTTATTCGAGATTGACCATGATGATGTGTGTATGAGAGTTTTTTCTCAATCTTTGATAGGAGACACCAAACATTGGTTCAAACATTTTCATCCATAAACCATCAGCTCATGGGTAAAATTGAAGAAGGTATTCTTAAAGTTCTGGGGAAAAGAGAAATCCTTAGATAAACAACTCAATGAGTTTTATGCCTTGAAAAAGCACAACAATGAAGCCATTTATGTGTTTAGTAGAAAATTCTCTAGCATCTATTATAATATGTCCGAAGAAATTCAACCCTCTGAAGCTGTTGTCATGCTCCATTATGCAACCACTCTTCATCCAAATTTTTCTTTCCTCCTGATGGAAAGAAAACCTGAATCCTTACAACAAATGTTTAGGGATGCTCAAAACATTCAACACAACATCCAAGCATGTAATCCGATCCAGAAGGAGGAGTTGAATGCTCAAGAACATGAAAGAAAATGTGAACAGGAAATAGTTGATTGGGATTTTGAGCACAGAATTGGCGATATCAAAGGCTCTCGCGAAGCTTCTAATGGAAATAATTTTGTGAAGAACTGTAATTTTATGCATTTATTCGTAGACAGTCAAGAAGATGAGTTTGCAAATCAGTCGGTTGAAGAGCATGTTGACGTCCCGGAGTTGTTCTTGCTAGATGATATTGCATATGATACTGATTTACCTATATATGATGAATACGATGACGGTTGTCCTACATATTATAGTTACAAAGAAGAAAGTGTTGAATTAGCTGAAGGAAATTCTTTACCTTTATGCTTTTCTTCATTCAGATTATTGAAAGAAAATCCTAAGATCATCATTGAGGAGAGTAAATCTGTGCTTACGAAAAACCATGCCAAACTAATGAAGCAGAAGGGCGAGGTATCACAACGCTCTTTTCATATGCCTAAAAACCCTATCACTTGTGCTTAAATACAACCATTTGTTGGGGATAAAGTCAAAGATGGTTTCAAATCAGGTAAAACAACCCTACCATTATGTTTTGCTTCCTTTGAATTATTGAAGGAAAATATTTGTAGTATTTCAAGTCGGGAATCCTCCAAGCATGAGCAGAGTGGTGATGATAATATTATGAGCGATCACATAAGGGGTCATGTCAGCTCAAATCTGCAGTCCACTTTCAGCTATCAGTCTGAAAAGGAAGAAGAAGTTTCTCCATAAAGTATTGTTCAAGGCCATTTTCTCTCTCCCGAAATCAATATAGATTCTCAACATGAAAAGGTGTTTCAAAGTATTTTTTCTTCCCTTGAGAATGACGTCGTGGTTCAATTTTTAGACAACATAGACATGGATGAAGATTCTGAAAATGCATCTATGGAAGTCTCCAACAATAAAAAAACAAATGACATAGATTTTTGGGAAAGAAACGAAGCAGTATATGCCACTTTTCCATTAGAAATACAAAAAGATAGTAAAGAGGCAGTGGTTTTATTTGAGTCATTTGAAAATCAAGGTTTTGAAAATTCATCTATGGGAATTCTAGATTGTGAAATAATGCGCATTGTCGACTTTTCACATTTGTTAGAAGATTATGAGCAGGAATTTATTTCAATTAATTCGTTTGAAGGTCAAAATGGTGGTCCTCAAACAAATTCCTAGAAATTCAATGAAACCAATGCAAAGTTGTTTGATAGCCTTGATGCATATTATACGACTGTCATATTGAAGATGTGCAAGAATATATGAATATTCTTGTTGATATGCATGGACAAGAAGATAAACCTATCATTGCCATTTTATTCGAAAATGCTCTCAGAACAGAAGAAATAGGGCAAAAACAACTAACACTGATGAAAGATGCTTGCCTTTCGGTTTTTTCTCACCAAGGAGAAATGATTTTTCATGGTTTTCAAGATCCGATGGACATTCTATTACAGTCTTCAGTGAAGGATGAATTTGTTTCATTCATTAGCTCAGATTTCGGATTCAATTTATTTTTTCAGCCGCCATCTTTTACATTTTTCTACCAGCTTAAGAAAAATGTGAACAAAGGAAAATCAGGAAGCCAATTGCTTGATTGGCTGCATTGGCACTTTAGCATCACTTGATTGAGTGGTCATCCCAGCATTTTTAGGGTAGGTAGGGATGTGAAAATAAGCTTGTCGGTCAAGCATTTTCCAGTTTGAGTTTTATAGCACTAAATATAATCAGTTTTCAATAATGTACTCGGGCGTCCTGCATGCGGTTGGAATCAGTGCATAGAGCTTGGTAAGAGCAGGGTACACACATGTTCCAGGAACAACCCAATGGATCAGGCACCGGGTCTACGATTTATTTGCTACCTTGCTAGGAGGATAACATCCCCAGTTGGAGCCAATGTTATCACCTTAATAATTTTTATATCGGGATCTAAAAATTTATGAGGTTCAGCGAGACTCTATACCACAGTAGAGGCGTGATAGTTTAGGGAGATCGGCTATATCCCACACCATATGAATGAATATAGCGGAGGCAGGAATGGATTAGCTCAACGAACCTTTGATCTTGAAGAATCTCAGATCCACAGTCGAGGCCCACATCAAACCAACAAATAGCATGGAACTTAACATCGCAAAGGAAGACCAGGGAAAACGACTCTGGTTTTGATGGGGAACGCGTGGCGCTCTTACACACTCATCGAGGGAGACAGCGGATTGCCCGAAACCACTTTTCCTATGGCCCCTATGTCACATGGTTCAAAATGTCACATCAATAACTCGCAGGAAGAATGGTGGCTGGTCAGATCACCTCACATCATCGGTCCAGGTACTTCCCCAGATGACATACTAAAAGGACGTCATCACATAACTAACTCGAGGCTCATCATTCAAAGTTGATTGATGAAGTGTGGCACACCAGCGTACTGTGACAGTAATTCGTGATCAAAGTACAAAAAACCATCAAATCTCAGATATGAGATCATTTTATCCTATTTTGGGAAATTGCCATCTTATGCGTAAGAAAAACAACCTCGGCCTATGCTCCTAAAATTATGTAAACTCAAAAGGTGGCCAAATCAAGGTCTCTGCAAAGTTTGAAAGGTATGGATAATACCCATCAAATGGTGTCTGGTGCGACTGGGTTCTCCACTAATGTACCAAGCAGGTCAATAAGTAAGGATGAAAGATGGGTCTTGCATATACTGGCAACTAAATTTCATACCGAACCTGAAACTAAGACAGAGTCGGGAGTCAAATTAAACCCCGTTATAAGGGATCTCGTCATAAATGAACACACAGACAACACCTGCCACCTAGTCGCAAAGAAGAATAGGAACAAAAGGCGGAGGACAGAGGCCAAAACCGAGATGATAGAAAGCGTCGGGGAAAATCCCTATTGGTGGAGTACCCTGGAAGAGGAAATCGCCAAGATGAGGTGAATCCTCAGGTAAAATTTTGGTGTATTTCAGAAAGTTTTAGACAGATGTCGGCTTAAGAAAAGGGAGTCCTGATATGACAGACTGTTTACTAACGGTCCCTTTAAATAATACAACTGGTATTTCTTTTTGTAACTTGTATCTGTTTTTAGAATTATGAGGAAGTTGGAACATTTTAAATTCCACACGAAATTCCTCTATATATGCTTGGCCTCACAAGTATAGAAAAGGGGGGGGATAAAGGAGGAGCCTTCCCTCTGTGCAGGAAAACTTTGTAAATCTCTAGGGATGGAATGAATACATGGATGCAAGGGCAGATTTTGGACTTTTTATGAAAAGATTCTAACTGGTGGTGTTATGAGTCTCGTTTTCTCTCATAGTGTGTGTTTCCTGTTATTTTTTATTTCATTTTGTTTTCTTCTGTCTAAATTGAGAAATTAAAAGTCCAGAATTCATTATTCAATGCTCTCGGCTTGGCGATTTAGACTATGTTTGTCTCTTCTAAACCATTTTAGAATTCATTATTATAATTCTCTGATAATAGTTGTGTGTTTCTTTTCTTCTGATACCATCTAAATTTTCAAGCATAAACTCAGAAGTCACTTCCTCATTTAGCCTTTTCCTCTTAATTGTTTTTATGATTTGGCAATGCATCCTACATTCTTGACCCCATATCCCAAAGGTCATCTTCATCTCTTCAACAATTTGATTAAAAACCTCAAACAGACCAAATCTAGCCATGGATTTCCATAGATATATCAAGTGACATGAGAGAGCCCTCTCTGAGTTGAGCAGGCTAGTGCCTCAGCTCTAAAGTTGGTTGAAACAGTTACCTCTATCGTTTGTTTATTCAGTCGGACAGATTTACAGAGTGCTAACAGATAGCATGGAACTTCCACATATATGGCTGGCCCAAGAGAACATCACAGACATCCAGTGGGGAAACATCACATAATACCTCATCCTTGAAAGGCTAGATGTCGTATGACAATCGACACTGTTGGTTGACACGGAGATCTCAGCCCTTGCAAAGCCACCCGATGTTGTATGGGATGCGGGTGTGGTGTTGTCAAGAATCCCAACTATTTGACGACCTCTGTTGAGATGAGGTTCTTCTGGCTTCCGCTATCAACAATAAAATGCAGCAGGGTCCCCTTCACCCACATCTATGAATGAAAAAGATGCTCCCCCTCTTCAGGATCTGTTGTTTCTTCTGGTTGAATTGATCTGATCACGAAAATAATAGTGGGATCTGCATCGATGATCTGTCTTCTATCAGTGTTTTCTGAATCAGATTCTAAATCAGGGTTCATCTCCTTCCCTTTGATCTCGGCCACCAATGATTTTTTTTAGCGACATTCATCGGTGTTGTGCGAGGGGATTTTGTGTAAATCACACCATTTTTTGGTGCCCTTCATCTTCCCATGACCCTTCTTTTCCTATGGCTTGGAATGGTTTTCTGGAGGTTGTTTGCTAGGGCCATCTTTATCATACTTTGGTTATTCCAGAATCGTAGACCCGAACTCTCGTTTGTTCCGGTGCTTAAACTCCTGCTCAATTTTAACAACATATCAATAAGAAGAACTGAGTGATGAGATGTCCAGAAAATCCATTTCAGTTTGGATGTATCTGTGTAGATCCCCGCGATATTTTAGAACCAAATGTCATTCAGAGTCCTTGATACCCATCTTGGTGCGTAATATATGGAAGGTATTGGTGAACTCTGGAATTGCTTGGCCCTGTTCTTACCGCAGTGTGTTCCATCTCATATATTGGTCCTCATAGTTTCCAACGGGGTAATATTGTTCCTTTACTGCATCCACAAAAAAATCCCAAGTGGTCTCGACCCCATATATTCTAAAATCCTTTGTAGAACTTTGCTCCCAGTAAGTTTCCCACCAATGTTTGACACGGGGGAGAGCCCTAAGGAGAGTGAAGATGATCTTTTCTATTTCGAAAAAATTGTGGATAGAGAAATAACCTTCTAATAGATTTAACCATTTGTCTAGGGCATCCGCATCTATCTAACCTTCAAATATAGGAATATCAAAATTGACCTGTACCTTGAAAGGCGAGGTGCCTTCAAAGTGGTTGCTTGATGAAGATGCACCTGATGTTATCGGTAGGCGTTGAAGGATGTGGGAAAAATTCTCCATCATTTTGTCCCTCTATCGCGTGAGAGCTTGCTCAAGCAACAGATTGATAGAATCAACTACTCTATCGTTTTTATTTTCTTCCTCCATTGAGGGTTTCTTGGGCATGCGAGAGAGATTTTCTTCAAGAGAGACAAGCTCGAGACCCAACTTTCTATCCTCGGACCTCGTCGGGGACATGCACTGAAAAACAATCAAGAGCGGCCTGCTCTGATACCACTGATCCAGACTAGTTTTTAGAATGAAATGAAAGTAGAGATACTATAATGAAATACACATAAATAT
>JZKD02S2080036.1:23550-38640 GCA_000966675.3 Picea glauca | reverse complement strand
GTCTTAAGGAAAGAGGGAGGAGCATGAGGCCTAGATTTAGCTACACCGGAATGAGCCTCCTCCCCTTAGGGTTTTGATTTGGTGGCCCTACCATTGCAGCACCATTAAACCTAACCTTCTCGTCCTTAGGTTTAAGTCCTTCCAAGCCTTATTCTCTCTCCATTTGACTCCATTAACCCAAGGCACTAGTCTAGGAATGCAACGTTGAGCTTTTTGGTGTTAAAACAACCTCTTTCAAACTCTCAATTGTGAAAACCTACTAACCCTAACGTCTCACTAACCCTAGTTTTGATGATGACGTCTTGGCCTCTTTGAACTCTTGATTGGTCTAAAAGTTGCGGCTAGGTCATCCCTTGATAGCCATAGAAGTGTTGAGTATTTTCATTGGTTCATTTTGCAAAAACGTCCACTTCCTCACCTATCAAACTAACCCTAAAACTTGCTAGTGACGTCATACTTGTTTGAACCCTTGTTTGGCTTTAAAACGTTGTGATCTTGTCACTTAGCATTTGGCATGGATGTGTAGCATGTTTTCATTGGCTTAGTGTGCAAAACATCTACCTCCTAGCCCAATAAAACTAACCTAGAACATGCTTGACGTCACCCTAGTAGCATAGTGACGTAGCAACAATATTTATATATGAGCACATTTATTGCATTGTGATATAATAAGGATTGACTTTATACATTAAATGCAAGTATCATTTTGTATTTATTGAAGAAGTATTATAAGCCTTTTGTCTTTATTTGCAATCATTGACTTCGTCAATAATTACATATTATTATTGCTCATGTGTATATATTCAAGATAGTCATTAGCACTTGAAGTACTAACCACTGCAGCACATTTTAATTTTATTTGCCTTGTCTCGCAAACAGGTGTCATCCAGTGGAATATCTTCTCTTTGACTATCCATTTGGCAGTAATCTGTGAAGGGAAAGCTTACCATAGCCTTTGAAGCCTTAAACCATCGATCCTTTTCCTTCAGAACCCCAGATTACTAGGGACGTCTCCCTTGGGATTAGCCACCCTGAATAGAAAGAGCTCCCCATCGAGGTAACAGTGGGTGGGGAAGCTCCTGTTACGCCAGTTTGAGCCTTGCCTTCAAGTTACTTAAACCCTTCCTACAAATTGTGCGATAACACCGCCATTGAGGGTTTCTTGGGCATCCGAGAGCGATTGTCTTCAAGAGAGACAAGCTTGAGACACAACTTTCTATATTCGGACCTCGTTTCGGACATGCAGTAAAAAATGATCAAGATCAGCCTGCTCTAATACCACTGATCCAGATTATTTTTGAGAAAGAAATGAAAGCAGAGATACTACAATAAAATACACATAAATATTTCCAGAAACAGAGAAATACAGTAATACATTATTTCTATTAATGAAATAAATGTACAAAGATAGTAAAAATACAGAGTGAAAGACTCGCTAGAATGGTGGCAACTTATCTCTGAGAAGAGATGTGACGGCTACTCGCATTCACAAGAAGATGATTGTTACAATGAGGCTCAAAAGGCCTTTTTTAACATAAGTAAAATCCAAAACCCTAACACCGGAAGATGAAAATCCAAAAGGTTTGTCGGCCCTGATGGGGGTAGTTGATACGTCAACTTCTCGGGGGCGTAAATTTTGCATAGGATCTTCGTTTGGGGTGCTCGATACACCATTGGAAAGGCCTAACCGAGAAGAATGACTTTCTACTAGCCCAAGTCAGTGCCATTGGCAATCAGTTGGGCCCCAAATCCCCAAAAAACGCTGTTTAGGGCCTCAAAACGACCCCGAAAGTTTGGAACCTTGGGTGTGGTGTGTTGCATGTCATTCCCCTGAGAACCACCTTCTTCCATGTTTCTTTCGTGAAATACATTTCCATGGTTTTGTAATTTGTGGTGATTGGCCCCAATGTACTAAGCCACTGTACTTTTAAAATGATGTTGGTGTCTGGGAGGTCCATCACATAGAAATCTTGTGCTAAATCATGTCTGCCCAAGGTAAGTTTCATCCATGGGATGTACCTATCACAAGGCATGGTGCGTCCACCTGCTACCTCCACACGAAATCCCTCAAATTACATTGTCGGTATGTGCCTTCTTTGCAATAATTTTGAGTCAATGAAGTTGTGTGAGGCACCTCCATCAATGGGAATTGAGACCTTCTGCCCTTATAGCACTCATCTCATCCTAAAGGTGTTGAATTTAGGTACCCCGCTGATGGATGCAATGGTCACCTTCTCATCTGTTGTAGGGCCATGACTAGCATCCTCCTCTTCTGTCTGTCCTGGGTTTTCGGCCCCCATGTTCTGTAGGTGGTTGAAATCTTCACCCTCCTCATCATCTGAGATCACCTCAATGTAGTGGGATTTTCCCTTACCCATGCAATTTGTAGAAATTTTAATACAAATTATGTATTTCCTGGATTCTCCTGTTCTAACAATTATATGCCACTGTTAAATACATAATTGCTTCTACAATTTTCTTACGGAATTTAAAACACGATCACCAATTGCAATATATCAAGAAGAAAGATCAATCGCACATAACACAGATGTTTTACCGGGAAAGTATAAAGCTAAAAACCCCACTATCATATATTATGTATATTTCATGGATTGTGAAACAATCTCATACAAAACTCTAATCCAAGAGCTCTCAGTACAATATACAATCGTCTCACACTGTCATACAAAAATCAGCAAATTCATGTGCCAATTCTCTGCCTCCAGATAGCTTGCCTCCTCTACGCAATCCCTGTTAATGGAAAACCGACAAATGATTCGAATTCCTCTTTCCTAGGCTACGCATTTCTCATGGTCACATCCACTGTGTGTGTGATTGCATGAGTGCACTTCACTCAAGTCACAACTAATAGCCAAACTGTCCCTTTCACCTGTTATCTCAACTAGGTCTCCACTGGATCTGACATGCATGTAGTTAACAGTGTTAAATCTTCAGTTTCATGTGAGATCACTGATTGTGAATTAATTAATAGTTAATTCACTGAAGTCTCACTAGTGTAAGTTCAGTTACAACTAGTACAACTGAGCTTAACTCACTTAACTGAGTTAAACTACTTCACAACTCACATAACTACACTTATAACTCTTTTACAACTTCGAATCACTCAGTTACAACTAATTCGACTTGCATGTCCCACCAATCAACCTTTGAACTTGAATTTCCTATAGCTAACTGATTTTCCACTTTAGTTAACTATTTCCAAGTGCTCATTGAGAATAGATTAATATTTATTGTCCAACTATTATCAAGGGATAATAATAGTCAACATACATCTATAAATAGAATTTGCTCACCATATATAAATAGACATGATCTATAAATAGAATTTGCTCATCATCTAAAAATATACTTCCACCTAAAAATAGCCTGAGGCTCCATCCTGGTGTAGGTGCATAATTTTCACTAGGATCTTCTTGTTGAATCTCAACACTCCCTCTCAACAAGAAAGGGATTATCCTTCACCCTGATCCTGTCTCTATGGTATTCAAATTTGCTCCTGGTGAGCGCCTTCATCAGAATATCTACATCCTGATCTTCCGTAGGAATGTACTAAAGCAACATGATCTTCCGCTGCACACAATATCTGATATGATGATACCAGGTATCTATATGCTTAGATCTATCATGAAACACAGGATTAATCGAGAGTTTAATGCAACTCTGATTATCACAATGAATCAATGTCGGATTTAAATGAGAACCAAACAAAACAACCAAGATCTTTCTCATCTAGATAGCCTCACATGCAGCTTGACTCACTGCCATGTATTCCGCTTCCGCTGAACTGAGTGCCACGAATCTTTGTTTCCTGCTGTACCAAGAAATAGTTGTAGATCTGATACTAAAGATCCCCCCTGATGTGCTCTTTATGTCCGTTGGGTTTCTCGCCCAATCTGCATCCGTGAAGCCATGCAACTTCACCTCATCCATCTGTCTGTACCATAATCCATACTCAGATGTTCCCCTCGGGTATCTCAGGACATGCTTGCCTGCCTTCCAAAAGATCTTGGTAGGCTTAACCATCGTTTGACTCAGCTGGTTAACTGCATAGCAAATGTCTGGTCTTGTGTTCACTAAATACATTAGCGAACCCACTAACTGTTGATAGACAATAGCATCCACTACCTCTCCAGAAGTAGCATCCTCTTTCCTCCAGTTTCTTGGAAGAGGAGTATCCATGGGTTTCCAGCCCTCCATGTGAAACTTACCCAGTATCTCCCTTGCATACTTTCCTTGAGACACAAAAAGTTCACCATCTCGCTGCCATATTTCCAATCCAAGGAAATAATGAAGGAGACCCATATCCTTCATCTTGAACTCCTTTGCAAGGTCCTCCTTGCATGAGTGTATCAACTGCTCATCACCAATCAGTATTAAATCATCAACATAAAGAACAATGATTAAAACCTTACCCTCCACCACAACTTGGTATAGGTTTGTATCCACTTCACTTTTGGTGAAGCCCAGTCCGGTGAAATGGCTATCTATCCGAGTGTACCAAGCATGGGGTGCTTGCTTCAGTCCATACAACGCTCTTTTGAGTCATCACACATGTGACTCACTGCTAAAGATCTCAAATCCTTCAGGCTGCTCTATGTACACTTCTTCCTCAATGATTCCATTGAGAAACAAAGTTTTTACATCCATCTGAAGAATGTGTCAGCCCATCTGCACTGAGAGTGCAAAGATGGATCTTATGGAAGAATGTCGTGCGATAGGTGCAAAGGTTTCTTCATAATCTATCCCCTCAATTTGTGAGAAGCCCCGGGCCGCAAATATGGCCTTGTATTTCTCCACACTCCCATCAGTAGCTTGCTTTACCTTGTAGATCCATCTCGAACCTACAACTGATTTGTCAACCAGTCTTGGGACAATTTCCCATGCACTGTTTTTTACAATGGAGTCATACTCCTCCACCATTGCATCTACCCAAGTGGGATCTTGCACTGCTTCCTGAAAGGAAGATGGTTCAGTCACAATACATTTGCTCATGAGAGCCATGTATCCAGTAAATTGATTAGGATATTGTCTCTGTCTGTGTTGTGAAGTAGGGGATCCTACATTCTATGCAGCATCTAGTCTCAATCTATCAGCTTCTGTGGTGCGCTTTCTACCATTTATGATGGATGGCTCCACTCCATGAACCTCCTCATGTGGTTGATCCACATCTAGGGACTCATCTTTGGGAACTAGCAGTTCCTCCTCCGCATGCAAGTCTAGCTCCCTCTCAAGGGACAACCGCATGGCTTTCCCCTCATCAAATTTAATATCCCGTCGCATAAAAGTCATCTTATTGTTAGGAAAATACACACGATAATTATGGGGTGTTTCAGTGTACCCCACAAATATCCCAACTTCAGTAGTAGGCTCCAGCTTCTTCCTGGCATTCTTGGTCACATGCACATAAATAGATGAGCCAAAAATCTTAAAATGAGAAGCATCAGGTTTCTTACCAGTGAAAGCTTCTTCAGGTGTAGTCATGCCAAGTACTCTATGAGGACAACGATTTTGCACATAAACCGCAGTGTTGCATGCTTCCGCCCACAAATGCATTGGTAGGCCCTGATCATGCAACATCGCTCGTGCTGCACCCACAATCGTTATGTTCTTCCTCTCCGCGACCCCATTTTGTTGTGGGTTATGAGGCGCTATGAGTTCTCTTCGAATTGCTTCTTTGCTGCAAAATTCTTTGAATTCATTAGAGATGTATTCTCCACCATTATCGCTCCTCAGAGCCTTCACTTGCTTCCCTAACTCTTTCTCCACCAATGCTTTAAACTCACAGAACTTTGAGAATGTTTGATCCTTCTTCTGCATGAAGAATATCCAGCATTTACGAGAAAAGTCATCAACAAAAATAACATAATACTTATGTTTTGTTGTTGAAGCAACTGAGAATGGTCCACACACGTCTGTGTGAACTCTCTCCAGGATCACCGAAGCACGGTTCTCCTTTTCATGAAAGGTGGACTTTACATACTTCCCCATGGTGCAACCCTTGCACTGATCTAAGTGAGCAAGTGTTCCCATTGGAAGTCCAGTAGATATTTTTTGCATGATTTTCAAGGCTCCATGATGAGGATGGCCCAATCGCCTGTGCCATAATTCGCCCTCATCCCAGCTCACCACTTTTTCTGCCTTGCCGATGATGGTAGCATAATCATCTACCTCCATCTTGTAGAGATTCTTAACTCGAATCCCTATCTTCTTGACTTGACCCGTTGTTTTATGTCGCAGGAAATATTTTCCATCGCTGAAAACAACATCATAGCCTCTGTCCTCCAACATTGCGACTGAGACCAAGTTTTTCTTCAGACCTGGAACATGCATAACATATTTCAATTGAAATGGTTTACCTGACTCCCTCTTAAAGGTAATGGTACCAATGTCAATCGCACTGTATTGTCCATCGTCGCCCATCTCTATATGCATTTTGAGATCTTTCTCCTCCAAGTCACTGAAAAACTCCTTATCTCCCGTCATGTGGAAGGAAGCACCACTATCCAAATACCACACCGATCCCGATGCACTTGAATCCATGCATGCGATCAAGGAGAAGTCAAGTTCAAATTGCGAGGCAAGGGCCTCACCAACTGCATCTCCAGCAGCCTTCTTGTTCTTCTTCTTCTGCGGACAGTTAGTAGCGAGATGCCCATGTTCGTGATAGTGAAAACACTTCACTTTGGACAAATCTAGATTCTTGCCTTTAGACTTGGATTTTGAATGGAATTTCTTCCCCTTCCCTTTCCTTTCCTTGGAAGCCAAAGCACAATCCTCTTCATCATCATGCTTTGATGAAGATCCATCTCTGGTGTTCTGCATGAACTCCTCCTGCGCTAGATCCGACCATAGTCATTCCCAATCTGACAAATTTTCCCTTCCATTGACAGAGTCTTGATAACTGTACCAGTTCTTGGAAAGTCCTAGGAGATCAAAGCTCATCAAATCATCATCAACGACTGTTATTCCCACACTCCCCAGCTCATCCCGACATTGGACAAACTTCGTGAGATATTTTGGAATGGAGTCACCCTTCTCCATCTTGATCTTCCTAAGTTTATCTTTGAGCGCCAATTTCCTATGGTCGCTGTTGTTTTGGAATAGATCTGTCAAAGTCTTCCACATTGCATGTGGTGTGGCTTTCCCATGGAGGTTTGAGACAATGTGGTCTTGTACTCCCTCCAACAGAATCCTCCTTGCCTTTGCCACTTTCTTTTGCCATGCATCAAGATTTGCAACGTTTGCAGCATCTGGCTTAGGAACATCTTTGTCAACGAATTCCTTCAAGCCATTGTCTTCGAGTAATGCCTCCATCCTTTCCTTCCAAATAATGTAGTTCGATCTGCCCTCGAGTGCATACTCTAACCTCAAGCCATTGAAATCCATTTCGATCTTGAATCAGTTGTAGCACCAAGAAAGTCTTTCTGCAAATTCAAATTCTATCCAAACACAAACTCAGCTTCTGCAATCTTCTGCGCTCTGATACCACGTAGAAATTTTAATACAAATTATTTATTGCTTGGATTCTCTTGATCTAACAATTATATGCCACTATTAAATATAGAATCACTTCTACAATTTTCTTACGGAATTTAAAACACGATCGCCAATTGTAATATATCAAGAAGAAAGATCAATTGCACATAACACAGATGTTTTACCGGGAAATCATAAAGATAAAAACCCCACTATCATATATTACGTATATTTCATGGATCATGAAACAATATCATACAAAATTCTAATCCAAGAGCTCTCAGTACAATATACAATCGTCTCACATTGTCATACAAAAATAAACAAATTGATGTTCCAATTCTCTGCCTCCAGACAGCCTGCCTCCTATGCGCAATCCTTGTTAATGGAAAACCTACAAATGATTCAAATTCCTCTTGCCTAGGTTGTGCATTTCTCATGGGCACATCCACCGTGTGTGTGATTGCATGAGTGCACTTCACTCAAATCACAACTGATAGCCAAACTGTCCCTTTCACCTGTTATCTCAACTAGGTCTCCACTGGATCTGACATGCATGTAGTTATCAATGGTAAATCTTTAGTTTCATGTGAGATCACTGGTTATGAATTAATTAATAATTAATTCACTGAACTCTCACTAGTGTAATTTCAGTTACAACTAGTACAACTGAGCTTAACTCACTTAACTGAGTTAAACTACTTCACAACTCACATAACTACACTTATAACTCTGTTACAACTTCGAATCACTCAGTTACAACTAATTCGACTTGCATGTCCCACCAATCAACCTTTGAACTCGAATTTCCTATAGCTAACTGATTTTCCACTTCAGTTAACTATTTCCAAGTGCTCATTGAGAATAGATTAATATTTATTGTCCAACTATTATTAAGGGATAATAATAGTCGACATACACCTATAAATAGAATTTGCTCACCATCTATAAATAGAATTTGCTCATCATCTAAAAATAGACTTCCACCTAAAAATAGCATGAGGCTCCATCCTAGTGTAGGTGCATAATTTTCACTAGGATCTTCTTGTTGAATCTCAACTTGTTCTGTAGGTGGCCGAAATCTTCATCCTCCTCATCATCTGAGATCACCTCAATGTAGTGGGATTTTCCCTTACCCATGCACTTGTGTGTTGGGTCCCATGGTTCCTTGCAAGTGAAACACAAGTGTTTCCTCCTCATATCCCTCCGAGTGGGCTCATCCATCCTGCCCCTTCCTCGGTCAAACCCCCTTGGGTCTCTTCCTCCTTGGTTCATAGGTGGCCTTTTCTCTCTACCCCCTTGATTGGGAGGTATAGGGGTGAATCTCGCCTTAGTAGATGAACCCAAGTCTTTGGTCTTCTAGATGGCATCATGCAAGTTGGTAGGCTTAAATGCCTTGACCCAACCCCTTAAGGGTTCCATCAGCCCTTCTGTGAAAAACATCATAAGTCTCTCTTGAGACACATCCTATACCATCACTGCTAGCCTCTGGAACTCTTCGATGTAGGCCTCCGATGACCCTGTCTGTTTGAGCTATGTGAACTCCCTAAAAGGTAGCTCTGGATCCCCTTGGTCAAATCTGTCAATGAGCCTCTGTGTGAACTCTATATAGGATGTAATCTAATTGTGACCCAATGTGGTCAACCCATGGTACCACCAATCACGAGCATTGCCATATAAGTACATGGTGGAAATTTTGATGGCATCCATCTCTCTCATGGGGTTAAGTTGTAAGTAGGTATCCAGCTTCTGTACCCATGCTTGTGATGTCACCTTGGCAGATCCATCAAAATAAGGGATTTCTATTTTGCCTGCTCTACACTCCAGTTCATAGTTGGGCCTTTGATACTGTTTCGGTTTGCCTCGAAATTTGATTCTGCAATACTGACCTAGCGTGACTTGCCTATGAATCCTTGCACTTAAGGCATGATACTCCCTGACATATTGCTCAAAATTATCCTCAATCTCATCCTCATAGTTATGATGTGGTTGAGTATCCAAGAATGTAGGTAGATAGGGTCTAGGGGTGGTCGTGTTGTATGTCTGTCCCTGGGGTGCACCTCCTCCATAGATTTGTCCCTCATTGTGATAATGGGGGTTGTGTTCCTATTGATGTCTAGCCCCTCCCTGAGATCCACTAGCCTCTTTATTGGCATAAACTTACGAACCCTTCCCTGCATGAGTCATCTGCATCAGGAGTTGTGACACCCTCTCCTGGCATTCACTTACCTTACTCAAAGCCTCTATCATTTCCACATGTCCCTTGCGTACTGTCTCATGTTTCTCCTGTAGATGATGCATAAGGGTTCTCTGTGTCATGTTTATGGAGTGTTGCAACTCTTTAGCGAACCCTTCTAGAATCTGTGGCTCATTGTCCTCACCCGACCCTTCCATTTCGGCCTCTATCTCACATGTCTGCTTCCTGCATCTGCCCATGTAAATGCCACTGAACTTCTGCATGCGCTAACCCCCATTGGTTGGGAGGATCAATGATCTGATACCACTGTAATGTTCCTGAGCCAAATGTTTTTCTCAGAACAATAATTGTTTATTGTTTGTTATGTGTGTTCATGTGTTTGCAGGTGTATCCATAAAGATGTGCATTGTCTTATACAATGTTGATTGACCAATAGATATGAAGCATACAATCATAAACAAGACATGAGATATAATAACACCAACAGAGAATCAACAATTTCATATCTGACCTTTATTTAGATAGTAATGGGATCATGTATACAAGAGATCTGTAGATCTGGAAGAAAGCCCCAATAATACAAAATGGGATGCCAGCCGATACAATAAGAAGAAAAATACAAATATAGATGCCTCCCAAAGGCTGTAAGAGAAGATATCCAAGCCTCCAAAGGCCACCAACAAGCAACTCTGATTGAAGATAGAAGAACTTGGTCAATACACTGCAAACCTTCTCCAACTGGCTGAGTTGCGCCCTGCTCTGGACGCTGCCAAATACTCCAGTTTTGGCCTACTCTTTCTTGACCTCCAAATCCCTCCAAACTATCTCGGAATGTAGATTAGGCTGATAGAAACCTCCGGACCAAGTCTCAAGCTGATCCGAGAAGTACTGCTCCTCCAACTAGACAATCTCCAAACTGGATTGTGCCCTCCTTGGTTTGATAAAGTCAAAGAGGGTATGTTCTCCCCTCTAGAAACCTCCAAATGCCACAAAACTCTACCAGATCATAGATCGGGTCACTTCTACCAAGAAGATGAAGTCTCAAGTCAATCTATGAAGATTTGAGCCTCCAAACACTGAAAACTACTTTCTGTAATACACCCTCCTTCTCTCCAATTCGTGCCAAGCTCACCGAAATAAACTTCAAGGACAAAATCCTCCAGAATAGACCAAGAATGATGCCAGAGATCCTACGAAGAGAACACGGATCTTAATTTTCCAAAATACCTCATCAATCCTCCAGATCGAAACCAATACCTACAAGATGGTGCACCCCCTAGCTGGAAACCCCCCTGGGTTGCGCCCTAGCCTAGAAACTACATGTAGAATCAACCTGCAACACTGTAGAATGGTGTGGGGGGATTATTTCACCTCCAGGACCAAGCTTGGATCAAGGAAGGTGGGATATTTCACCACCAAGTTGATCTCTAGGGTTTTAGACTCAAAACCCTCAAAATTGATTGTCCTCAAGAGCTCTAATGCAAATAAGATAATAACCAAGAATGAATAAGGAGTGTGCCCTGCCCTTTCCTTTATAGCTACAATCTATTCCTCCATTGAGTTAGTTTACCCCTAGGGTTAACTCTTAACCTAACTCATCTTTTCTTTTTCTTCGTTGAGTTACCCTTTTTCCACAAAGTCAACTTAACTTTAGAATATTATGATTTCTGGTTGACTTTGTCCCAATATGTCTGAGACTATAGTCTAGTGGGAAAATCTAGACTACTGAGTCTCTCCAACCCTCTTCATCAAGAGGTGGGGGACATTACAGTTGCAACCCTCTTTTTATTCGTCTTTTGAAACCCTGCAAAAACAATATTGCCCCTTTTTTGTGGCCGAAGAAAGTTCTCTGATACACTTGTTAAGTACCAAAGCCCTGAATATAGAAACACCACAAGATATCCAAGAACAATATAAAAAAAGTCCACTTTATTAATCTGAAACCCTTAGGGTAGGGAAACACTATACAATAAATCTTATTATGGAAGGGATCCACTCCTATTCACTTGCCTCTTCGAGAGGGCAACCTGCTAATGAACTACCACTCCAAACAAAATACCTCTTGACTTCCCATTACATTGCTTTAACCCATTTATATAGTGCTACCAACCACCTAAGAACATTCTAGAGGAGGAACCTTCTAGAAGTGGAACCTTCTAGTAAGTCCTCTTACATCTATTGCTGTCACATTAGGTATTATTTATTAAAAGTGGCCTTTATACATAACAATACTTATCTAATATTATTCCCCTTGGGTACCCCCCTAGGTACCCCATATTATTCCCCCTAACTACACTACAATTCTATTCTATTACAAGTTTTGTCAACTATTGGAGAATCCATATAGTTGATATGTATATCGTAATCTTTTGTGACAAACACCATGAAATCATGGCTTGCATGGGGTACACGTTTAAACAAAATAATTAACGTGCTTATCCCGTCTGTTAGCATGAATTTTTGCTAGTCGTGCATTGGAACATCCAATGATAGAAAGAAAAAAGACTAGATAATTTCAAATCGACTTGTGTTCTTATTAGTCATGTCACATGGATGTTACAGGTGAGAAAAAAAACAATCTCGTTCATATTCCCTCGCTCATCACAAGTGTCAAGCATGCATTCTTCCTTCACTCATCACACGTGTTAGACATGCATTTAGGTGGTGCACATGCATTCTAACACGTCTTATATGGTCTGAAATAATTTTTTGCATATGGAAGAAGATCTTTGTTTACCTTTGTTTTGACCAATTGAGAGGCTCATTACACCAAGAAACCAATAGCAGGGAAGGTATCATGTCTGGGGCATACAATTAATCATGCAAGGATTTGCTAGAGGTGTTGAGTGTTTTCTTCGTTGTGAGATCAACTTCCACTTAATGCATGAGATATGAATCCAAAAAATATGATGGCTACTGAGTAGGAACTCAATCTGTTATGGGATACTCCATGGCTCGTGGATATGCATATGGGTATGGAACTTGCCATTGTTGTTGTTAACTCTAGAACCAACATGTACAACAACAACAATGGCGAGTTCCAACAACAACAATGGAAAGTTCCATATCCAGATGCACATCCATGAGCTGTGGAGTATCCCATTGCAGATTGAGTTCCTACTATATATATATTATTGTATTTTGGAATGGAATGTTATGATAAGATTACCATTTATTCTTGTATAACTTATTTAAGCATATACATTTGGATGTTCTACCAGTATTTAAAAGAGTTTTGAAAAGGAAACGATGAAATTTCTCTGGTAGGTTCTATATCAATGCACATATAATTAGATGGCTTGTACACAAAGTGTTTAACAACGCTCTAAAGAGAGATTGTAAGAGATCGTTTTTTAAAACAATTGTTGAACTAGGACCCTGAATCCTAGATGAGATAAACTGTTAAGAATAGTGTATTGTCTGGATAGTTGATGCATATTTAGTGTTTCTTTGTGAGCGTCATACATGACAAAGATATGAAACACTTAGTGCATTGAATCACCCCGTTGCCAACAATTATTCAACATATATGAAACAATAAAAGTGTATGTGAAACAATTAAAGATATTAAAAAACTGCCATGAGAGGAGATCCTACAATAGGATGACGTGTATATATACAAATTTATGTCAATCACATATATATAAATTGGATCAATCATATTAAAAAACTATATATTTAAAAAAATGTTAGATTATTATTATTATAAATAATGAAAAATTTACTTACAAATTATTATAATTTTTTAATTTTGTATTAATTCAACTTATATAATGCAATAGTTTGAAATAAAAATATTATATAAAGATAAATTCAATAATTTGAACAAGTTTGGCAAGATTAACTTTCATTTGATTTCTATGGTTAATAGTTATCTCACATATATTAATTTAACAACATCACTAATATCATCCTAGGGGTCATTACGAATATCTACACTACACCTTACAACTAGCTAATCTCATCCTAGGGAAATGGAATAAGAATGTGGAAATGCCATTTAACTCTAATAAGATTGTGAGTTTTTGTTTTTAGCTCTAATCAAATTGCTAATAAGATAATAGTACACCAATTAAACTTTAACTTATTTTTACATTAAAAGGTGTGTATAGTCCATATTTAAAACTAAAGTGAGCATTAATTAATTAAATTAATATTATATTTATTATTAATAACAAAAAAGTCTAGTGCTAAAGCTGAAATTGCATACCATTTGTGGCCGGTGTATAGGAGGCTTCATTCTCAAAATAACATATCAAGAGTAGTAGCATTGAAAGAATGCCCCCAACTATGTAAGTTTTCCATGAAACAATAATAATCAATGTCAATCTTCCATAAAAAATAGTTTTTATTGTATACTCTAAGAAAGCTTAGAACATTGCTAAAACAACCAAAATAATGTATTGTTAGCCACACCTTATGCATGAGTGAAAAAAGATTCAATTCACTTCTTGGAAATCCATATGCAAGATAAGTTTGTCACGAAAAGGCTTCATTTTCAAACACAAAATGTAATAAAATCAGAAAATATGAAGCGAACACTCATGATCCCCTATACAAATAATACTACTCAAACCCTACAAAAACTTCACTTAGCACCAAATATGATTAAGGAACTTCTTGTATAGAAGTATTTCCATGGCATATAAAATGCTACATCACCAACTTCCCCCATCCCCCAGAGAGAGAGAGATGGAAAATATAAAATGAAACAATTATAATCATATGGACATATATTGTTCTATCAAAAAATACTTAAACCCCTAAACCAAAATAGAGGAAGCACTTGCTTCTCAAATAAATTTCCAAACCACCAATATTGTGAATGCATGTATCATTAAAGAATTATATATATTGATCCAAACTTTAAGTTTATCTTCATGATTCATGCAACCGAGATTCACTTTCGCTAATTTCTCATAGAAGTATGTCCATGGAATATAAGATGCTACATCATTAATTGCTCCCTTCCCAAAAAAATGAGAGAGAGAGAGAGAGAGAGAGAGAGAGAGAGAGAGTTGGCAAATATAAAAGGCAGAAATTTTAATCACTTGGAAATGAATCGTTCTATCAAAAAATACTTAAACCCCTAGAAATTTCCTAACCACCAATATTGTGCACAAATGCATCATTAAACCATTATAGATATTGATCCAAAACATAAGTTTCTCTTCGTGATTCATGCATCTAGGGTTCACTTTTGCTAATTGTTTATAGAAGTATGTCCATGGAATATAAGATGCTACATCACCAACTACCCCCTTCCCCCAAAACGTGAAATAGAGAGAGAATTGACAAATATACAAGGCATCAATTATAGTCATATGGACATGAATTGTTCTATCAAAAAATACTTAAACCCCTAAACCAAAATAGAGGAAGCACTTGCTTGTCAA
>JZKD02S2080025.1:0-10718 GCA_000966675.3 Picea glauca | reverse complement strand
TGAGAGAAACACAATCACAAGAGTACACAAGCATTTATCCTGGGAAACCCTAAAGGGGAAGAAAACCCAACAAAAATTCCTTAATATAGATAGCCAATACAATGCCAAGACAATGAACCAAGTAATACATAAATTCCTCTCCCAGAGATGGGCCTCTCTTTGTCTTCCTTCTTCTCCAATTGTAGCTCCAAACTTGCGCTCTAATGAACAAGTGAGTCTGTGTCTAATTGAGGCATTGACCTCTCTTATTTATACAATTCTGGCACGTGTGGAAGTGTCTCTTCACTGGCAGGGCTGACTTCTTCTTCTGGGTGGTTATAACCACCTTTAATATATTATGGGGCCTCTTTAATATATTCTGGGGTCGACTTCTTATTAAGCCTATTACAATTAGGGTTTGACCAATCTGCAAAAGTGGATTTGGTCATTTACAATACCCGACATGATCAATCCACAAAAGGGGTTTGATCTAATCAATAATGAATATATTTTATCTTTATCCACAAAAGGGGATAAGAATATTCTTTGCAGTTACACAATATTTTAACAGATAAACTTCTAGGTTACCTTAATCCCTAATGAATATCCATGAAATCTATAACTAATTTCTCTGAATAGAAACCCTTAGTTACTTAGTTGTATCAACTAACCATTCATTTAATAAACCAACCTTATAGACACTTATATTTATGTACACGAGGATATTTTCCTCTTACAAAGATTTCACCTTCTATAGGCTCGAAATACAAGATGGTTTGAATAGGGAGAGTTTCTCCTGCATCAGACTTTCGGGGTACAAAACATTTCATGGCCTCTTGGCCATGGTCTTCTATTTGCCAAAGTCCACCTGAATCACATATCTTATACTGCTATTGTCCACTTGCTTGATTGCATTGTTGCTTCACTATTGTTTTCAATCTTCCAGGATCCCATATCTTGTTTTTCTACTGTCTACTTGTTTTTCATGCTGCGGCTGCATTTCTTCATGCATGTTGTTGTTGTCTTGATACTTCAATAGACTTAAATCAATTTGAAAAACTTCCTCAAATATGTCCACAATGGTTCCACTTCAAAATCCAAGTTTGTCTTCCGTTGATACACTTTGTTATTATTCATTCATTACTTCATCCATTCTTGCATGACTATCTCAATTTCTTCACCACCAACACTTCTATCTCTACACTTCTATTATCCACCTCTATTTGTTTGTAGGTCTAAAAGTGGTAAGCTGATTTGAATTAGAGATTGGCTTCCAAAATTCTCCAATTTTTTTTATCAACATCAGGTACATTTACCAATTTTTCTCCTTCAAGATCCCAAAGTATGCTTGCTTCATGTCGATCTACTTTTCTTTCACATGTATATCCACCTTGTAGCTTGAATTATCTTTGAATGTTAATCATTTTTATAATTTCTTTGGTTACACATGCACATAAAACAAACATATTAAAGAAAACTTTTTCTTTGTCATGCTTCTTATGCCACTCCTTTGCATAGTCTGTACCCTTAGTTTTATTTTTGGTAGTATTCAAATAAACCTTGCTATAATAAGGATCAGACAAGTTTTTAAACACCTCCCATTCATTCTCATCAACACTCAATTTTTTTTTCACTAAATCAATCATGTTGCCAACCTTTTCATTTATAAAAGCAACAAAGTCATCTAAATCACAACCACCATCAAAATATTTACTAGCCTTATAGGTCTTTGGAAAGAAATTTAAATTTGGAAATTTACCAAAACACTCTTCACTCAGTTTTCGTTTTGCAACTTATGATCATGCAACAATGTCTTCAAGATTCTTCTCCATATCCAATGTTATAACTTCAATTTTTTTGGCATCCCTGTATTTTCTTGTTCCCAATTTTGTCATGCAACTTTTCAAATTAAATTGAATCTGAAATCATATTTACAAATTTTAATTGCTTCTCCAATTACTTTCTGCTCATTCATAAAAAACTTGTTTTTGTCTAAGTTTCCATCCATTTCCCATTATGATTTTTTGACATTGAAGAGTTATTAGAAATTTTCTACTTTCACTATGCCTCTTTTCATGCATTTGTAAAACACACAAATACCATTTCCTCTTCCAATTTATCAACTTTCCAACTTTCTTGAACAAGCATTGTTTAAAATTTCTTTCAACTTCAAAGGCTACTAGTTCCTTGTCAAATAAGGAAACATGCAACAAACAAATCATACCTTCAAGTTGACTACTTAGTCCACATGCTTGTATATTCTTATTCAAATTTATGATCATGGGATGATGATTGACTAGTCTTTGCTTATGAGCCATCACTGTTGCAACTTTGTTGTCAAGAGAATCTTGAAAATCTTCATTACCCAATGACCTGATATGGTCTTTAAGCTCCATCCCTACATAATCACCACTATCATAATATTTTAAGAAGAAAATTCATACTACATACCATCCTAAACCTCCATTTACTGATTCCAAATTTTCTTTGTCCTTGAATTGATAACCTTTTAAAACTCCTTGATATTTTTATATGTTGTCTTGGTTTTGGAAACTCCACCTTGTCTTTTCATTCCTCTTTAAGTTTCCTTCCTTGACTAGCTTGTAATCTGCTCATGGCCTCTTCCTTCATTCTATTACTTTATCTCTCCCTTGCAGAAGACTGATTTCTTAAGTTCTCTTGACTTCCATTTTTATAAGGATCACACGATTGCTTGAAATTTAGAATCTTCTCTAGATTTTCTGCTATTTCAAAACTTGAAACTTTATTTGTTGGGGATCCTTCCATCAACAAGGTACTTCTTCCATCTAAAATATCTTCCTTTTCATCTTGCAAATTGTTTCTATCTTCCATTGGACCTATTATACAGTTTCCTTTCTGATTGGATTCTACTTATTTAATTATAATACCGTTGCTAGGAATTCTTGGATGTTGCTCGAGACTCATTTGAACTCCATCGTTCTTGGGATTTTCTATCCACTCTTCCAACAACCTTAATTCTTCTTCAAAATATGTTTTCACTACATCTCAGTGTTTTATTTCAATTTCTTTATCCTCTTGGTCATCTTTATGAGCCAATTTTGTTCTGTTCATTGAATTTCTGCCTCAACTTCCTTGCAAATAATTGCAAAATAGGCCATCTGACCCTTCTCCTCAACTTCCAATCACATCTCTAGTTTTCTCCAATTCTTTCATGTAGGAGATTCATCATTACATTAAGCCTCTCCTTTAACTTAACTATCTTTGCTTCATTTTCTAACTCATTGGCATTTTCTTTCATCTTTTTGTGGAAATTTCCTGCTTCTGAGCCCTTCATCTCACTGTCCATATTCCTTTATTTGAGCTTCACCGTGCTCACTATGGGTTGCAATAAGCCTCTTTTCTAGCAAGTCTTTTTCACCTTGCTACCTAATACCTCACCAAAGTTACCCTCCTGAACTTGGCCTTTTGGTATCTCTTATTTTTTCCTCTTATAACCTTATGAACATTTGCTACTCCTTAGTTGTAATAGTTGTAGGCTTCTGCACTTTCACACTTTCTTAAGATCTTATGCTGCTCTTATTCCTTCATGTCTCCAACTTCAATAGTTGTAGGGAACACCACCAATTTCTTGTTCACCTTTGTTGTTATATGCACAAACATATATTTTTGCCAGAATTTTAACTGCAAAATACAAAACACATAATTACCTACCAGATCTCATCCAGATATGCACCTCCAGGAACTTTCATGTTCTTTGTTGTCACTTTCACTTATATCCACAATCTTCATAAATTTCTTATTGCAATTGGTTTACACACTCTAATACAAAAAATGATGCAATTGGGTCGGCCTCAACCCTCTTATTCATTTCTTAAACCTCTTCACTTAGCCGATATACTATTGTTAATCGAACACCGAGGAATTGACTCACCACTTCATTGGACCACCAGAGTTTAATACCTGTCACCACTACCTGACTCGCTTAACCGACCATCGGTTCACCAGATCACCTTAATAATGTGCCTTTTTAAGTTTACTTCGTGCTGGTTGATGAACTTTACTTGACGAGTCTGTTATCTAACAATTTTATTAACCGAGCCACCAACCACCAAGAAACTATAAGACTTGTTTCTTTTGAGTGAAGGCCTATCTGATTGCTAAGTTGGACCTGCAAAGGTTTTTATAGGCTTGCACCTTCACTAATACTCACTCAAATCTCTTCCTTGTCTACTGTCAAACCCTTGATAGGTTTGTGGAATTTCCTTTAGACCTATGTCATTTACTCTGGACTCACGAGATCACTGTCCCATCCCACTCTGTGTTCGAGTGCTCGAATTTATGCCACTTCAATGCCACGTAGTTTAATCACCAACATTGGTCCCTTGTTGGATCAATACACCTAATCTAGTCTCCGTCTATCGAAATTTCACCGTTTCCTCGTCAACCTTTGTTCCGTGAAGTTCATAGAAACTTCACCTTCTCTCTCCACAATCTCGTTATGGTGTAACTCACTTCAACTAGAGTCAAATTATCCTATGTTTCTTCATACATAGACTCTTTACTATCAACACACACAATTTAACCATTACATCCACGATTTACTTAGATTTTTTTCTCACGGGGTATACTTTGACCCTAACTAGTTCATTCTAGTATCCATTAAACATTCATTCATGTAACATGAATACAATAACAAAGAGGCACATACACATAAACACATATTCTATTAAGTAATGATGTACCTCATTTTTTCAAACCCATAACTACCTTCTACCTCTTTACTGGCATAATTACATATTTGGGCACTTCTCTGGCCTTGGCCATGCACACCTCTCTCATGACCGTAGGCTTATATATATATATATATATATATATGGAAGATAAACTTCCAGATTACCTTAATCCCTAATGAATCTCCATGAAATCTATAACTAATTACTCATAATAGAAACCCTTAGTTACTTATCTGTATCGACTAACCACTCATTGACTAAATTGACCTTCTAGACACTTTTTTATATGTACACAAGGATCTCGCCCTCTTACAAATATTTTTCCTTCTAGAGGTTCAAATAACAAGATGTTTTGACTAGGGAGAGATTCTCCTGCATCAATAATTACATACAACGATACAATCGGTCTTAGTTTAAAGGTAAGGTGGCCATTACCTCCCTAAACTCTTCCCATTAACCAAACATGACCCATTCCCATACTGCCCAAATCTAGTGCTACATGATTGTCAACTTATGGGGCATAAAAAAAAATATACATATTGATAAAGAAGCAAATCAATGACTTAGAAAGTACACTAGATGGTAAAATCAATACAAGCAAGCATGGAAAGTCTTGGAATGCAATCGTGTACATTGTTAAAATTATTTCCACAATGATTTTGTTCCCTACTCAAATAAATTTTTATGGTGATTAGAACAATGGTTTGGCACTCCTAAGATTGGTTTTTGATGATGGGGAATGTATTCCCTCATTGCCCAATAGTTGCAAATACAAATGAGTTTAAAAAAAATAAAATTGGCACTTTAAGAGGGTTAAAATTAGCTTGCCAAAATTTTCCCATTTTCGTTGTTTTTATTCCATTTTTTTTTATTTTGTCAATTTTTCCCTAGTTCTTTGAAAATCACAATGTGTTGATGTTTTCCAAATCAATTGTTTTTTTGCGCAGATTTTTCATTTGAGGTTTGACATTGCAAAAAAACATGACTTTGTCGTTTTTTTGACTATTTTTCATCTATGATTCTTAATGATTGTTTTATTGCTCTAAAACTCTATGTTTGTAGAACGACTAGTGACAATCTTAAGTTGAAAGTGTGGATGAATATAAGAAAAACTTGTGAACATATGTAATCTTCATATTCGTTGTTAATCATAGATTTCCTTCCCACACAAACTCATGAATGCAAGAAACATAGGGTTAGTAAATGCAAAAGTATCTGAGCACCAAATATATGTGAACAACCACAATAATATCTATACAATAGAAAATCGACCCCTTTGGAGGGAATGTTTTGTGGTGAGTCCAAATAGCATAATGACTCATCTTTCTAGCGATTAATGCAAGATGGTCATATCCAGGTAAATACTATTTTTACTAACTACCTCTTTGCGATATGACCAACATGACACTCTCTAGGAGGGACACTAACTTAATACATCACAATAACATTTTTTCCTCTATGCTTGATGATAAAATACATACATGAAGTGGCAAGGCATTCACTGTCCTCGAGAAACTGAATCTAAATGAACAACCATGTACCTATTTTTACTAACTACCTCTTTGCGATATGACCAACATGACACTCTCTACAAGGGACACTAACTTAATACATCACAATAACATTTTTTCCTCTATGTTTGATGATAAAATACATACATGAGATGGAAAGGAATTCAGTGCCCTCGAGAAACTGAATCTAAATGAACAACCATGTACCATTATCATAAATGTGGAATGCTATGTTGTAGGGAACACCACTTCAGGTATTGTAACATGCATGTTTTCGTACATAAACATAGAAATGCTTGTGGTATAGGAACATGTCCCATGTGTGGGAAATATGTTTCATGTGGTTGGAAACACATTTTCGATCCATACCAGTGTTCGTACGATACTTTTTCAACAATAAATTTGCTTATTTTGACTTGGTTTGGCTCAAATTTTGATTAGTTTTGACCAAAAACGTTGGCAGTTATTTGTGCTTCAGGATGTTAGATAGTGGTTGCAACCTCATTAGACTTCATATGGAGAAACTAGAATTTCATATCCCATTCAAAATTTAGCATAAATAACAATTTTTAATATTTCAGGATTGGTGGGATTGCAACATTTTCATTGGATTCTATCACATATGAGGNTTTGACTAGGGAGAGATTCTCCTGCATCAATAATTACATACAACGATACAATCGGTCTTAGTTTAAAGGTAAGGTGGCCATTACCTCCCTAAACTCTTCCCATTAACCAAACATGACCCATTCCCATACTGCCCAAATCTAGTGCTACATGATTGTCAACTTATGGGGCATAAAAAAAAATATACATATTGATAAAGAAGCAAATCAATGACTTAGAAAGTACACTAGATGGTAAAATCAATACAAGCAAGCATGGAAAGTCTTGGAATGCAATCGTGTACATTGTTAAAATTATTTCCACAATGATTTTGTTCCCTACTCAAATAAATTTTTATGGTGATTAGAACAATGGTTTGGCACTCCTAAGATTGGTTTTTGATGATGGGGAATGTATTCCCTCATTGCCCAATAGTTGCAAATACAAATGAGTTTAAAAAAAATAAAATTGGCACTTTAAGAGGGTTAAAATTAGCTTGCCAAAATTTTCCCATTTTCGTTGTTTTTATTCCATTTTTTTTTATTTTGTCAATTTTTCCCTAGTTCTTTGAAAATCACAATGTGTTGATGTTTTCCAAATCAATTGTTTTTTTGCGCAGATTTTTCATTTGAGGTTTGACATTGCAAAAAAACATGACTTTGTCGTTTTTTTGACTATTTTTCATCTATGATTCTTAATGATTGTTTTATTGCTCTAAAACTCTATGTTTGTAGAACGACTAGTGACAATCTTAAGTTGAAAGTGTGGATGAATATAAGAAAAACTTGTGAACATATGTAATCTTCATATTCGTTGTTAATCATAGATTTCCTTCCCACACAAACTCATGAATGCAAGAAACATAGGGTTAGTAAATGCGAAAGTATCCGAGCACCAAATATATGTGAACAACCACAATAATATCTATACAATAGAAAATCGACCCCTTTGGAGGGAATGTTTTGTGGTGAGTCCAAATAGCATAATGACTCATCCTTCTAGCGATTAATGCAAGATGGTCATATCCAGGTAAATACTATTTTTACTAACTACCTCTTTGCGATATGACCAACATGACACTCTCTAGGAGGGACACTAACTTAATACATTACAATAACATTTTTTCCTCTATGCTTGATGATAAAATACATACATGAAGTGGCAAGGCATTCACCGCCCTCGAGAAATTGAATCTAAAGGAACAACCATGTACCTATTTTTACTTATTTTTACTAACTACTTCTTTGCGATATGACCAGCATGACACTCTCTACGAGGGACACTAACTTAATACATCACAATAACATTTTTTCCTCTATGTTTGATGATAAAATACATACGTGAGATGGAAAGGAATTCAATGCCCTCAAGAAGTTGAATCTAAATGAACAACCATGTACCATTATCATAAATGTGGAATGCTATGTTGTAGGGAACACCACTTCAGGTATTGTAACATGCATGTTTTCGTACATAAACATAGAAATTCTTGTGGTATAGGAACATGTCCCATGTGTGGGAAATATGTTTCATGTGGTTGGAAACACATTTTCGATCCATACCAGTGTTTGTATGATGATTTTTCAACAATAAATTTTCCTATTTTGACTTGGTTTGACACAAATTTTGATTAGTTTTGACCAAAAACATTGGCAATTATTTGTGCTTCAGGATGTTAGATAGTGGTTGCAACCTCATCGGACTTCATATGGAGAAAGTAGAATTTCATATCCCACTCAAAATTTAGCATAAATAACAATTTTTAATATTTCAGGATTGGTGGGATTGCAACATTTTCATTGGATTCTATCACATATGAGGGTATGGGATTGGAATTTAATCAAGAGCACTAAGACCTTTATGTAACCTGACATTTGTGGTGTTAATTGTTGAACTCTTTTGTCATGAACTTAGCAAAAATGTGTCCTTCACTCAAATCAAAATCATTGATTAGGCGTGTTAAGCTTTTTTTACCATATTTTAAGGCTTGAAATAGTTTGTTTCATCAAAATTGGGTGGTGTTTACTGATGTACCTAGAGGATCAAGGTAGAGGCAAAGGGTGATACTAATGACGAGGATCCCAATATAAATGATGGTAAAACATTAATCGTCATTTAAACTTTCTTACTCATTTATTCATAATGCTTTATTTCAAAGCTTCAATATAATGTGCAGCATGCCATTATAAATTGCATGGCCATGATACATAATAAGTCAATGTAAAGAATGACATTAGTTTGGTTAGAAAGGAAAAATGAGGTTGAGATATCTTGAAATGAGTCTCAATTAATCTATTGTAGCACTAACACTTAGTCATTGCAAGTTGTCGTTTAAGTATTGTTTTTCTTGCTAAAATCTCTTAATTAAGAATATTTTTTCCCTAATATCACCTTGTATGCAAGCCCCTAGGGTCTAACTTTCATAATAACGCTGAATTAAAACCATTAGATTATCACCCTAGCCAAGCTACTACCTTTTTGTGGGTAAAATATAGGATCTAATATGAATTTTACCTTTGTGTGGGTAAAACATAACATCTAATATGCATAAATTCGAGAAAGAAGATTGTTTCTTTGAGTAAGCGTGAATGCACAATGATGAAATGAAATCAAATTATCTCTGATTGTGTATTTGGCAATGATAACGATGAAATGAAGTTAAATTAACATTATTTGTGTATTTGGCAATGTCATATGTAGCAAACTATATATATATATATATATATGAGCTTTGAACTTCATTTTTTCACTTTTAAGATTTTATCTTTGACAACTAATTTGAAAGTTGACCAACTTATAGGGAGGAAAATCCCTTTTTCTAATTTTTAAAATGGTTGGACAAGGTATTCCATGGTATTTAATCTTTGTATCTCCACGTTTAAAAATGAGTTTTTTATAACCCAAATTTTTACTTTTAACATTGTTAGATGGGGACTTCCAATATTTGATCTTTGAAGTTCAAAGATGTGTTATTTGAACAATTTTGTACTTTTAAAATTTTTTGTGGTGTTTTTTGAACAATTTTTAATTTTTAACATTGTTAATCTTTTCATAATCTTTCTATAAAATGTGACTTTTGGACTTTTGCATTAAAAACTAGTTGTTTTCAATATTTGATCTTTGAATTTCGAAGATGTGTTATTTGAACAATTTTGTACTTTTAAAATTGTTCGTGGTGTTTTTTGAACAATTTTTAACTTTTAAGATTGTTAATCTTTCCACAAGATGTGATCTTTGGACCTTTGCATTAAAAATTAGTTGTTTATCGCTAATTTCTTAATCTTAATATGGTTAAACCATAAGTGACCCCTCCCTTTTGGTATTTGTTATAGATATAGTTGTCAATGTTAAATACCATTGTTTAGATCACCTTAATATATCTATGAAGTTGTTTCTAGCATTGTGCTCATGAGGCCACTGTTAGACAAGTGGCACTAACTACTTTGAATTCATATATACGAACTAGTCTCTTTTTAGAAAAGTGACACTAACCACTTTATTATACCAACTATGTGGCTCTTTTTGAAATTGTCGTACCTTGGACTTATTGTAGCCTCCTTTATGCCATACTTCATCAAATTAGAGGATTTAATATTTAATTGGGATTTCTCTTCAATAACCATATTTAAACTATAATTACTTTGAATTCATGCCACGTTAACAATTGTAAACAATTATGTACCCATGTGAATATGGGCCAACACTTCTGGATCATTACCTCTTTACATGTAAGAAAATGATTCTACTTCTAGGCAAATTATTGGGTTGTAATTTCCCTCATCTTAAAAGAGCCACTTGCCCTTAATAAGATTGGTTATTTGTCAATGTTGTAAATTGTCATGTTACCTTTCAAAATATTATTATGAAATTATGTTCGTGAAACATAAAAAAATAAAATCCTTTTCTT